>JAFBJT010088840.1:15336-26806 GCA_016785325.1 Chascanopsetta lugubris
GCTGCTGCTGCTCAACCACACACACACACACACACACACACACTGATTGTTTACACTGTCTCACCTCTTGAACTTGTCCTTTTTGTCCCTGATGTCGTCGGCCTCGTTGTGGCTGAACAGCTCTGCGATGCGAGTCTCCAGGTTGCTGTTGATGCAGTTCATGTTGCAGGGCGTGGCCACGATGGCGCTCATGTGTTTGTGGCAGTACTGGATACACTCCTCCACCTGAGGGTACGAGCCCACACGTCACCTTTATGAAGCGGGGCCAGTGACTGTGACGTGAAGATGATCCCACATCACCAACAAATCCAAAACTCTGAGAGGAAAGAGTTCATCTCCACTTTTAACAACCGAGCAACATCAGCTCTCTGTGGGCCTCTTGTTTTCCCTGATTTAAGGGATGTTGAGCGTCAACTTCGTGAAACTCTAAATGTGAAAGTATGAAGAAATGAAAAGACTGCATCTGAAAAACAAGGGGCCCGCAGCACAGCTCCACAGCTCCACAGCTCCACAACACTTACTAACGTGTCCATCTTCAAGAACTCGGAGGAGATCAGGATTGAGATCACATTGCTGGGCTCTGTAACGGACAAACACCACAGGACACATCACCAAGCAAACCCCACGACACACAACACACAGCCAGTGACCCTGCAAACAAACACCACGTTTAGAGACGGATCGATCCAGCACCGTCCACTCATCCATCACTCCTGTGTTTCCACCGGGGATTATGTCACATCTCATGTTTTGTGTCCTGAGGATTTTACCAAGCCGGGGTTTGTCCTTGTTTCCCTCTCCTGCAGAATTCCTCCTCACGTATTTCATGAGCCAATCAAAGATCTGCACGTCACAGTGGACGGAGATGTCGACTTCGTCCCACGTCTGAGCGTCGTCCGACAAATACTCGGCGAAGTAACGCATCTCTTTGACTAGAAGATCTCTGGGACAGGTGAAGTCCTGCTTCAGGTTCTTGGTCTCGTCACACACATGTATGATCATGTCGTGACTGTGGAGACAAATGAAGACTATGAAGAAAACTACGTACAAACCTCAGGTGTCTGAAGAGAAGCCAAAGACTTTGAGTGACGAATGTATTTTACTCACACGCGCTTTGTTGTTGTTGTTTGTGAACTTACTCTCTTGGTTTCTGCGCTTGGTCGTCCTCCTCCGCTGAAACTCTCCTCTCCGTCTTCTCCAGAGAACCAGTCCGTCCTGAGAGAGTCGATTTGGAGCCTGTTCAAAACACAGACACCATCGATAACTTTGTTACAATTGTTCTCTACAAACCAGGGACATCGTCACTTTGCACCCAAAAATAACTGCACTCTACTGAAATAGTCCACCTGCCCTGGTTCTCCACGAACGTGAGGGCTGAGCACAAAGAGTGGGAGACACTTTAGTCCCAAAACCAAAAAACTGGTGCCACCTGCCACACTTCATATCTGTGACATGTCAAATGTAACAGGACTTTAACTTGAGATGTAAACGATTCACTGCACAAAGCTGAGCGGACACAGTTGGAGGTAAAGTCTTTTAATCTCCATTGTTCAGGTTGACGGTGACTAACCTGTAATGTTGCTGATGCTCTGACTTCCCCCTGAGTCAACTCCTGAGTCCAGCAACCCAGAGGGCGCGGTGTTTCCCTCCATCAGAGCATTGCACTGGTTGTCGAGGCGAGGAAACGCCCCTGTGTTCTTCAGCTCCTCGAAACGACGTGCGCACTAAAACATCACGGACATGATTGTGTCGTCAGGTCAGTGGCTGTTTCTAAAAGAGTTAGCCGTCATTCACGTTACCTCCTCGGGACTGAAGCCTGGGACCAACTTGGCCACATTGTCCCAGTTGATGGGCTGAGGGACCCCCCACAGAGAACCCAGCACCATGTCCAGAACCAGGAGGTTGTTGTCATAGGGGAAGTTGTTGTTGTCGGGGCGGAAACGGCTCATTGCTACAGAGACGAGAGATAAAGAGCCGTGAGTTCGATGAAGGAGCAATAGATGTGCCAACGATTTGATCGATGGTTGTGTCTGTGATGTGGTCCAAGGCGCCATGTGGACCTTCGTACAGCTGCAGTGTGTGAGATGTGGTGACCTCTAGTGGTGAAGTTGTATCATCAGCTCAGCCTCACTCTTCTGAACATGAGGAGAAGCTGAGCTCCACTTCAGTTGTTGTTCAAACTCTAAAGATGTTTCGTGCGTCCACTCTGGGCAACTGTAAAAACATGGCCGCCCCCGTAGAGAGGAGCCACTCCTCATGTAAATATACATTAAAGAGCTCATTTAAGTGCAATGGGAACAAACATACATTTAGGTGAAAATGTTAGTTTGTAAGTGTGTTATAATAATAATTTTCTACCAATGGAAGTGACAGAAATGACCAAAATCTTCCACACTGCACCTTTAAGTAAGGTGCCGTGTTTTTACAGTAGCCCAGAGTGGACACCAGTCTACCATAGGCAACTTCACAGCTAGTTGTCTCCAAATCTTACACACTGCACCTTTAAAAGGCTTTTTGTGCAACTTTTCATTGTGTGAGACAGAGATGTTTTCAATCCGCAGCAGGAAACAACATTGACCAGAAGAGTGATCTTCATCCTCTGGTCCTGGTGGAGCTGAGATCATCACAATCACAGGTTGACCTGCAGGTGTTCCTCCATCACAGGCCGAACCTCTCTGTCCTCCTGCTCCATCAGCCTCTGACGCTGCTGGGTCGAACCGAACCCAGCAGCCTCCCCGCTCAGCACCGACACAAGAACCTGCAGAACACGGTGTTCGACTCACTTCAGTCCGGATCTTGCTGCTCGGTGTCTGTCCACGGATCTAAGCTCCGGTCCGTCTCATGTGTGGATGATGAAGATGAAGATGATGATGATGATGATGTCCTCTGCTCCTCTACTGGCTAACTGTCCCCATCACTGCTGCTGATGCTGCTAGCTAACTTTGCGGGACAGCATCCGTTGCCTTCAGGGACCCTTCGTAAACTGGAGCTTCTCATCCATCAGTTTGTTAATGTTAGTGCCTCAACTACAGAAGTCCAGTTAATGTTTTGTCCTGTTACTTTTTCTACAAATATTTTTCCATCTTTTTTTCTCATCTGTTTGTCATGATGGAATGTGTGAGACAAATTGTGTGTGATACCCTAAAAGTGTACAATTAGCTCTTTTTTTCTCAGAGGGCAAAACATTGAATCCACTTACGAAAAAAATACTGTATATGAATTTTTCATACAAGAAAAAATAGAAATAGAGAAAGCTCAGTCTCTTGTGAAACTTGGAGAAATGAAAGCGTACCGTTAAATGACACAAGTTACATGTTGACGGATACAACAACAAATTCCGACAGTTAGCCAATGCACCATTAGATTGTCAGATAGCATTCAAGCTAACCTATTTATTTAAACGCCAGAAGAGCGAAAGACGTGTCACCAACAATCTGCACTAGGCAGAACAAACCGAGACAGTCCCACCACGAAACACTGTTTCCCCCAGGATCCACCAGGATCCACCGGGATCCACCAGGATCCACCGGGATTCACACACGGCGTTGACTCGTCCTGGTTGTCGCCGGTTGTCGCACTGCAGCAGGTTGATGCGTCCGGTTGCTTAGAGACGGAGGCCGTAAACTGGTGTTTGCATTAATTCATCACATACATCACAAACAACTTCAGAAAAAAGTTAGAATAATAATATTAACAATATAAACAACAACAAAAACAACAACAACAACAACAATATTAATAATAATAATAATAACAACAATAATACCAATAACAATAACAATCGTTATTGTTATTATTACAATTATTAAAAATTCTGTTAAAACTAACATTTTCAAAATCAATGAGGAAAATGTCTTTCTATCTATCTATCTATCTATCTATCTATCTATCTATCTATCTATCTATCTATCTATCTATCTATCTATCTATCTATCTATCTAGTTCGTTGGCATTTCCTGGTTACAGATGGTGCCTTCAGAAGCCCTTGTAATTATGAACACGCAGTAAGCTATTCACGTCACCTTCACATTTTTGTGTAAATATTGCAGAACTGAATGAGACCTCCTACATATAATTTTAATTTCCAAACAGACTGAGTTTGATCCAAGCCGCACATCACTCTCTGTCGAGCTCTCAGAGCAGTCGCTGTGTGGAGTTGAGGAAATGACAAGGTGTCCTCGAAGGCAGCGCCAGGCCAAACAGTAGAGTGGGGGACACCTTCGTCACATATGTCGACACTTTCTGGACGTTGTATCTCGTCATGGATTCACAGGCTCCTCCGAAGCCATGGGAGAGACGGATCCCAGGGACAATAACTGCACCTGTAAACTACAGGTAAACAAGCGTTTAGCCGTGTTAGCATCGTCTGTGCTCAAACACTCGCTGCATGGAACCATCTGGTTAGCTCCGGGTGCTAGTTAGCGATTGTTGAAGTGTGCGCCACAGAACGTTGGAGATCACTCCATCAGAACACGAATTCAAATGTATAATCTATCTGTTACACATTCTAATAGTGATTTATGTCTTATTACAGCATCCGTTGTCAGCCGACTAGCGAAAGAACCCAAGAACAACTGTACAAACAAGCTAGCTTCCGAGCTAGGCTAACAGAGCAGCAGGCCCTGACATATGTCCTGACTTGTTTTTAGACAGACCTCATTTTCATCTCATTTAAAACCAAGAATTCAAAATGTTGCAGTAGAATACATTCATGCTTGCTGTGTTTCGGGTGTACGTTTCTAAATTGAATTAACAATAAATAAGCAGTAAATCTATTTAACCGAATTTAGCTCTGTGTAATTTCAGCTCGGTGTTGGAGTCAAACTAAAGGGTTGTTTTGAACCTCCTGTAAATCATTCATGTAGAACCTGCCGTGGTTTTAGCCTCAGGTAACTGTCTAATGTAAGATACACATGGCAGAGAAACCAATACCTAACAGAAAAGGCTTTTAGCAGACATGATGAAGGAGTAACATTATATGAGATGTTCCCGAATGATGTCGATTTTCCCCCATGATTCTGAAATCACATCATCACGAATAAAAACAGTCACATTCCACATCTTGCACCTGAATGGTTTGATTGCACGTCACAAATGTCAAAATAAAATGTCCCTAAGAAACAATGAACTAGAATCAATGTTTGAGTTTCCTCTCAAATGTTTTATGGCCTTACGCCTTATCTTGATGTTTCTATGCTTCTAGGTCCACAGACTTTGGACCAAGCTCAGGTCCCTCCACCTCTAACGGCCCCCCCATCCTAACCAGGATGGTGCCCCCGGTGCCCCCTCGTCCCATCCAGCAGTCTTACCGTCCAGGCTACAGCTCCTTCACCTCTTCTTACAGCCCCTATGGGAGCTCTATCTACAGTGGCTACAGTCCCTATAGTTACGGTGGTGGCCATTATGGCCTCGGAGGCTACAACCGCCTCTCTCACCAGGAAGAAGTTGCCCCCAGCAGGTTTGTGCAACAGGCTGAGGAGAGCAGCCGCGGTGCCTTCCAGTCCATCGAGAGTATCGTCCAGGCGTTCGCCTCAGTCAGTATGATGCTGGACGCCACCTTCTCCGCCGTGTACAACAGTTTTCGAGCCGTGTTGGACGTAGCCAACCACTTAACGCGGCTACGGTCTCACCTTACCCGGGTGTTGTCGGCCTTTGCTCTGGTGCGCACCCTACGTTACCTCTACCGGCGGCTACAGAGGCTGTTGGGGCGGAGGTCGGATGCAGAGGTTGAGGACTTGTGGGCAGACAGTGCTACTGATGCCCTCGCTACAAACACACCCCCTGGGTTGGGATCAGAGGATCACACTGTCAAATCTTGGCCCATCCTGCTGTTTTTTGCTGTGGTCCTCGGTGGACCGTACCTCATCTGGAAACTGCTGAGCTCCAGCTCTCTCTCTGAAGATAACGGTGAGACTTTCAACACAGTGGATTATGTAGATTTCATGAGCTGGTGATTTTCTATGTTTTTACTCTACAGCTCAGCCGCCCTTGGATTTTTTTGGGACTCGACACATGTCTTACAGCTGAAGACAGATATATAGCTGATTAAAATACTAGTAGTTTTGAAAATTTGCTAATGAACTTTTGACTCAATGACTCCTGTCACAATTAGTTAAGATAAAAAGAAAACAGACACATAGTCCTACTCTTGACATTCTCTTGTTCAATGACAGACAACAAAAAGTTGCACTCTTTTTGTTGTCTGTCTGTCATGGTTGTCTTGTTGCAGACAACCCTGTCTGTTGGTGGTAAAAGTTCATGTTTATAAGGAGCTGCAGCTTTCGTACCAAAGGCAGCAATCACTGTATTGTTGGATGATTTATGTTCAATTGAAACAAATCTATCTCCAAAGAAATTCTATTCCAGGGTTGGAACTAAAGAGTCTTTCACGTGCAACATGAATAACTTTGATGATCTATTTAGCCACGAACTGGGCCAGTGGAGAGGACGACCATGTGGTGGCCAGAGCAGAGTACGACTTCTCTGCTGCGTCTGAGGAGGAGATTTCTGTTCGAGCCGGGGACATGATCAACCTCGCCCCGAAAGGTTCGAGCTTCCACATGTTCAAATGTAACATGAATTTTAGTAGAGACCAGGGGTGACAAACATATTTGAGTTCAGGGGTCATATGCTGTACGTACAGCACCATTTGATCTCAGGTGGGCCAGACCAGTAAAACCACAGCAGAATATCTTATAAACGATGAGATTTCCCCTTTTTGTTTTAGTGCAAAAAAAGTAAGTAAATTCAAATGATCGAGCGAATCTCCACAGTCTCTCACTTTAGAGACTGAAACATGTTTTGGTCTCAATCTGCCTCATGTGTTTCTGTGACGACTGCACGAGGGCGTGAACACTGTATATTTGTATTTGATTGACTGTTGAAATTGTGCATAATCAACATGTAACACTACCACTCCGCCCCTGGTGGGAAGGAATGATGTTGTTTATTCATATTCAGACAAAGACAGTTGTGTAGATGCTGCTTCAGAGTTCCCAACAGTTCCTTCTTGTTGTTTAACTGTTGTTGTCTTTTGTGTAGAGCAACAACCCAGGGTTCGGGGCTGGCTGCTGGCCAGTGTGGACGGTCAGACAACTGGACTCGTCCCGGCCAACTACGTCAAGGTGCTCGGGAAGAGAAGAGGCCGTAAACACGCAGATGTGGAGAGGCTTTCTCAGCTGCAGCAAGCCAACGCTCACACCTCTCAGACCAGCTCGTCTCCACCGCAACAAGTGAATCCTGCCCAAGGCTCCTCTGCAGGTTCTGGTCCTGGTCCTGGTCCTGGTCCTTCCTCCTCCTCACCCTCCTCAGACGAGCTGCTGGAGTCAGTGTACAGAGAAACACCAGCCTCCCTCGGTCTGGGAACGTCCGACTCCGGTTTGCCTAAATGCACAGTGCTGAACATTAATGAGAAAACAGATCTGTGATGTTTCTTTCAAAATCAGCGTGTACTCGTAACTATAGGTACTGATCTGAAATATAGAACTTTGAAGCTTAAGTAACCCTCGGCTAACTAAAGATACATCGGAGAATCATCTGGAGAAGCTGAAGGTAATTCCTTTTTCTCCTCCATGATGATTCAAACGATCTGACAGGATATGAGCCTTCTCCTTAGATCACAACACCTTCAGTGTATTTATCTGTAAAAGTCTGAGCTCTTATCAGAAAGTGTCGTTTGCACCGTCAGTGTGGTAAACTGCTCTAACTCTCATAAAACTGTGTCTGAAGAAGATATTTCAATGTTTGTGTTCAAGAGGTGAATTGATGTCTCTCTTCACTTGTGACGGTGTAAGAACAAAACAAGCGCATGTGTTTTGTTTGACGCTGTAAAAATGTAACATTGTTTTTGGTCATCGTCTCTGAAGCGAATGGGATTGAATTCATTCGGGATGGGAAGAAGTTATGGGGTTCATTTGCACATGTTCAGCTTTTAATTGGACGTAATTTGTAAATATTTGATATAGTTATTTCTAAAATAAATATATTTCCAAATGATGCCCGATGTCTCTGTCTTACATGGTTTTAAAGTTTGAATTCAAGAACAATTTGTCTTTATTTCTGGTAATAAAGCAATTGAATACAATGATAATCTAAGGTAATTAAATAAAATCATGAATTGCCAAAGAGGTGAGGAGGGAAGTGAAATTACAGGATCCTTTGGCAGAGTGACGTGAAGGTAGTGACCCGAAGCTTCATGGGGCGGAGCCATTGATTAATATTTGTTATTGATGTAAAACAACAATGATTCATCAAATCCAAAAATAATCCTAATGCTATTACTCCACAAATGACAGACAACAGGACAACTACACCCAACACCAGACTCCACCCCCCTGCGGAGCAGTGACCATGGACCAATGTAGCCAATCGCAGCTCCCGCTGGGACCAAGATTCAACCAATCGCTGTCCAGCCGGCGCCGGTGATTTCCCGCCCGGATGTTACCTCCGGCGACGGGTGATGACGCCACCGGCAGGTACTTTTCGTCGGTAAAGTCGAGGTAAGGGGAGTTCAGTTTCACAACAAGTTGTTTTTGATATTCACTTATTTCCCGCTTCCATTAATTCTGCTAACGAACCGCCGGCTAACGTGGTTAGCTCAGAGTTCAGCGAGGTGTTTTCATCCCTGTTCTTTAGGTTTGTTTTCGATGGCGACTCGAAAAATACGGTTGTGCGTTTGTTCATTCGACTTGAAGACGCCATTAAATATGGTTTTAATGTCAGGAGAATGAATGAATGAATGAATGAACGAGTAAATGAACGAGTCTTCAAAACATTCTGCATGTACAGAACATTTCAAAAAGAGGTTTGATCAAATCACAGATTGTAGAAGTAGTAATAATGATAGCATATGTACGTTTTATACACACACACACACACACACACACACACACACACACACACACACACACACACACACACCTCGTACCCCTCCAGCCTGCAGGACTGAGCTCTCAGCGTCTCCTCCGCTGTCCTCAACAGTGCATTGACAAGTCTTCATTTGTCTCCACAGTCCAGACATGATCATACATGTGTGTGACCAGACCAAGAACCTGACGCAGGACTTCACCTGTCCCACAGACCTGTCCCACAGATCTTCACCTGTCCCACAGATCTTCACCTGTCCCACAGATCTTCAGCTGTCCCACAGATCTTCACCTGTCCCACAGATCTTCACCTGTCCCACAGATCCTGTCCCACAGATCTTCACCTGTCCCACAGATCCTGTCCCACAGATCTTCACCTGTCCCACAGATCTTCACCTGTCCCACAGATCTTCTAGTCAAAGAGATGCATTCCTTCGCTGAGTATTTGTCTGACGACGCTCAGACGCGGGACGAAGTGGACATCTCTGTCCACTGTGACGTGCAGATCTTCAACTGGCTCATGAAATACGTGAGGAGGAAGCAAGTTGTCCTATCCCATCTGTCGGCCATGTTGGCTCCCTCATCGCGCAACCCGACACCACGACAGGATTCCCGATGGAGGAACTACGACCAGAGGCCTTCCATGGTCGTCCACCTCCCGAGCGACGGCTGGTCGGGGTCGTGTTTGGGGCGTCGGCCGCCCACATGGGACGGCCTGCTTGACCCTCATTGGGCGACTGTGGACCAAAGTCCACACGGCGCCTCGGAGCACATCATAGACACAACCATAGATGACATCATAGGTACATCTCCTACACCATCATAGCACTTCTACCCTTTAGATCTTGACACAAGTTCCGGTTTGCGATGAACAACGTACAGACATGGCCAAGTCACCTGGACGTCTGTGTTTGGATTCATCCTACGAAGAACCTCAACCCTCAGGTAACGTGCAACTTCTCCTCTGCGCCTTCTGCAACCTCCTGTCAACAAGTTGATTTTTCTTCTTCTCCATCATCTACACGGAAAAGAAGTTGTCACAAGTGCTGCAGGAATCGGTGCTGATGCACTTTACAAACATTACCAAGAATTTGAATGAGCTGCAGCACATCATGATTGATCATATGCTGATTATAGTCAGGACAGTGAATCGTCTCCCCAGAGCGTAGACCTGTCTGAAAAGGGTCAATGTGAATAAATCTCTTCTTCTGTAATTTGGTCTTTAAGGATCGAGCGGATTCTTCATCGAACTCACGGCTCTTTATCTCTCGTCTCTGTAGCAATGAGCCGTTTCCGCCCCGACAACAACAACTTCCCCTTTGACAACAACCTCCTGGTTCTGGACTTGGTGCTGGGCTCTCTGTTGAATTACTCTCAGCCCATCAACTGGGTCAAAGTGGCCCAGTTGGTCCCAGGCTTCAGTCCCGAGGAGGTAACGTGAATGACGGCTAACTCTTTTAGAAACAGCCACTGACCTGACGACACAATCATGTCCGTGATGTTTCAGTGCGCACGTCGTTACGAGGAGCTGAAGAACACAGGGGCGTTTCCTCGCCTCGACAACCAGTGCCATGCTCTGAACACAGCGCCCCCTGGCTCAGGAGGACGTCAGAGCAGCAGCAACATTACAGGTTAGTTACCGTCAACCTCAACAATGGAGATTAAAACCCATTTACATCTCATTGGGTTCATTTCCATTTAAAGGAACAGGGGTTTCGGTTGTCGGCTAAAGTGGATCAGATGAGGCAGTTGCACATTTTTCTGCACGGTTCAGTTCCATCGCTCCGCTCTGAAAATGCAGATGAATCCCTGCTGGGTTCAAAGTGGCTGATACTCTGGAAGAGCGAAGTGGAGCACTCGGTGGTCCTGCTGTGAAGCATTTTGTTTTACTTTGTTCGATGCTACTCTGTTCTATTTTTTGTTTGATTCTTTATTCTATTTCATTCTCTTCTGGAATAGAATAGAGTGTTGCTCTTGGGGTTTTTGTTGTTCAAGTCTCCCACTGTTTGTTCTCACTTCAGTCAAAAATCAGGGTTCTCTGGAGAAGACGGAGAGGAGAGTTTCAGCGGAGGAGGACGACCAAGCGCAGAAACCAAGAGAGTAAGTTCACAAACAACAACAACAAAGCGCGCGTGAGTAAAATACATTCGTCACTCAAAGTCTTTCGCTTCTCTTCAGACACCTGAGGTTTGTACGTAGTTTTCTTCATAGTCTTCATTTGTCTCCACAGTCACGACATGATCATACATGTGTGTGACGAGACCAAGAACCTGAAGCAGGACTTCACCTGTCCCAGAGATCTTCTCGTCAAAGAGATGCGTTACTTCGCCGAGTATTTGTCGGACGACGCTCAGACGTGGGACGAAGTCGACATCTGCGTCCACTGTGACGTGCAGATCTTTGATTGGCTCATGAAATACGTGAGGAGGAATTCTGCAGGAGAGGGAAACAAGGACAAACCCCGGCTTGGTAAAATCCTCAGGACACAAAACATGAGATGTGACATAATCCCCGGTGGAAACACGGGAGTGATGGATGAGTGGACGGTGCTGGATGGATCCGTCTCTAAACGTGGTGTTTGTTTGCAGGGTCACTGGCTGTGTGTT
>JAFBJT010088856.1:0-10884 GCA_016785325.1 Chascanopsetta lugubris
AATACGGTAGATAAACATCTCTGCGGTGTGAGAGTTGTGTCACTGATGCTTGTGCCGAGATGATGATGATGATGATGATGATGTGATTAATGTTTCAGACCTTGCAGAGATATGAGCTTCCTCAGTTGCTCCTTGAGCTGGTCGTTCTCATCTTGGATCTGCTGAGCCAACACGTCTTTGTGCTCTGTGAAGATGCGGATCTGTTCCAAGGACTTTCGGACCTGACACACACACACACACACACACACACACACACACACACACACACACACACACATTACTCACTCTCTTGCTGCCAATGATGACTCTAGGGGCAGTGATGCAGTGACTTACCTGGGCCATCTCGGCCCTGTGTTGTGAGCGCTGCGACTCCAGCTGCTGTGTCAGACTGCTCAGTCTACATCTCAGCAAACGCCACAGGAAACACAACTCGGCCTCTTTGGTGGAGTCGGGGGGGCAGCCCTCCTCTCTCAGCCAGCTGGAGATCTGCTCCAGCTCCTCCTGTGGAGAACATGGGATTTGGCAGCCATGCACTGGATCTCACAGACCTGGAGGCTTGCGGTTTGATCCCCACACTGTGTCGATGGGGCGGTGTGTGATTTGATGGGTGACAGAACAAGCTCGGAGTGGGTTCGTGTGCTTGCAACAAGACTTGCTGTTGCTGTTTGGATTTGAAAGGTCCAGTGTCAACATACTGCCCTCCACGTGGAGGTGGCCATGGAGCCGCTGTGTTTTTTATTTATTTACAGTAGCTCTGAATGGACAAAGTCGAAAGCTGTTGCAGGTTAAAAGGGATTCTCGGGCTCAGCTGTGACAGTGTTTTCATGTTTCATCTCAACAGGATCCAGAAATACTGCAGACACACAACAGAGACAGAGGACTGACACTGGAAGAGGTAAAACTTGGCCTGTGCCAAGTGAGGAGGAGCTGTGTGTGTGTGTGTGTGTGTGTGTGTGTGTGTGTGTGTGTGTGTGTGTGTGTGTGTGTGTGTGTGTGTGTGTGTGTGAGAGAGAGAGAGAGAGAGAGTGAGAGCGACAAATGGAGTGTATGTGTGTGTGTTTGTGGATGGACAGCTGCTCCTTCTGTTCACGACTCCTCAGAAAAAATAAGAAAGGAAGGAAGGAAGGAAGTTTTTAGTTAAAGTGTCCACATGGAACATATTATGTTCTTACCTCTGTCGAATCCATGTGTCTGTGCTCACAAACACTATCTATTTATTTTGTTTCGGTACGAGGAAAAAAAACTTCAGACGCCGTCAGATAAACCGCCGCTGTCATGGAGACGGGACGTATCCTCACGTTCCTGAACTCGGCAGCGACGTAAACACGCGGGGTTATTTTCCACCGTTGCTTTCGGTACGTGAAGAAGAAAAAAAAGTGGACCGCACTCGTGCATCTATCTGCGAACGTTTGGAATTCCTCAACACATCCGGACTCAACTACGCAAAGACACGAAGGATACGCCGCGATGTTCTCCTCTGGAAAAACACCCCCGTCCTTTATCGGGATAAGTGGAGAAGTTGTGTTATCGCTGTCTGTGAGGACACAGCTGCTGAGCACTGCAGTCAGGAGTTTGTCCGTGGGTCCCTGAAGGCATCACAAGGGAACTTGAATGGGGTGAGTAGTTTGTGGTGACTGGTAAACCTCAGTAAAAATGAGTTGCTGGTGGTTAGCCTCGTCGTCTTCTTCTTCTTCTTCTTCTTCTTCTTCTTCTTCTTCTTCTTCACCTTCTTTGTATGGCTATGGTAGCCCTCAGTTATAATCAAAACTCTAAGCTTGTATAGTTAGTCCAATTTGGGCTACTGTAGAAACATGGCGGCCTCCATAGAAAGGACCTGCTCCTGGGCTCATTCCAAGGTGGTGGAACATTTGTTCATTTATAATTATAAAAACATTAGTATGATTATTATTATTGTGCTTTATTTCAGTATACATGGGGTTAAATGCGCATAAACCTCACACCAGACCTTTTAGACAGGGTAAACATAACTGGGTGCAAATAAACCTTCGTGTTTGTAACTTTTTCAAGTAAAATATCAACTCAATTGGATGTTTACGTAACAAAAACATAACTTTTTGAAAATATGTTACTGTCCTGCGTGCAATTTGTGATGTCATTTTTGTCTGTTTGTTATGTTTGTGTTGTATTATGATCAGGAATGGATGAATGGATGGATGGTGGATGGATGTAGTTCACCAATCACAGACTGGGACATTTCTTCGATACAGCAATTACACACACAAAATACACTGTAGAGAAAAATCCATAAACATATGCATATAAGATATATAACAGGACTAGAAAATGTTTAAGAACTTGAGTATGAAATCTTTCACAAAGAAGCGCACAAAAAAATGTAAACCTTTCTTCCCCCACATGACTTTGTTTCTCTAAAAATGTCTACGCAATCCTTTACAGTTCATGGAATAAGAGGTTGAACAAATCCTCCCGAGGGTTTGATTCCCTGTGTCGTGTCTTGGGTGGTCTGAGATTTCCCGCGTGTCCATGGTCAGAAGTGCACAGGCAGTAATCAGACTGTTTCCTGCCTTTCAATCAACTCATTACAAATGAGCTCAGTGTACATCTTCAACTACCTACAGATTAGATTAGATTAGATGGAGCTTTATTGAGCCCTTCGGGAAGGTTCCCTCAGGAAAATTAAAATTTCCAGCATCATCATCATCATCATCATCATCATCATCATCAATACAGAAGAAATAAAATAAAATAAAAATATAGATACAGATTAGAGAAAACAAACAAGACAGTAGAGGCCACGAGAACATGTGCACCTTAATGTGCATCCCATATCAACCTGATGAACATGTCTCACAAATCTGTGAGTCCTCTCTTCACTGTGAACAACAGACTGAGCTCACGCTGTTGTTTTCCAATGCGTCTGCTCAGCAGCCGTACGAGAAAAGTACTGTGCGTTGATGCAGGTCCAGAGGAATGTTGCTTTCGGTGCCGAGCTTCGTCCACACCACAGATTTTTTGAGGGGGAGGGCAGGAAAAGTTGAAGAGGAAATGGGTGTTGAGAACGCCTCCTTATATCTGACTCCACATTCTTTCCCTGTGCCCTCGTCTCCACAGTTGTTCGGAGCTGAGGCCAAGAAAGGGGACGTTTGAAGGAGAACAGCGGAGGGGAAAAAGGACAGAGGATCGCGGACCGAAGGGTGAGACCCTCATCATAACATCTTGGATCTGCTGTGCTCTGCGTGTCGGGGTTCGCCGCCACCGACACACGTCGGCGTGTACTCATGATGAAACTCTCCACCAATGAGATGGAGGTCACACCCAAATGTGTTGTTAGAGCATCGCTCCCGTAGTGTCCCAGGATTTGCAGTTTGCAAACGTTTCTCCTGCTCCGATGGGTTTTACGGTCATTTAGCGACTCGTGTGTTTTTTTGAATGTACCAGAATCGAGGAAGAAGTGACACAGGGGTGATTTGAGGACAGTGTCGGGACTGACGATGTGTGCGGCTCCTCCAGCCGTTCCTTTAGCAGATGGAGCAGAAGGTAGTCAAACAGCAGCACTTACCTCCCTCTGTGGACAGAGCTGTGTGGGAAAGACAAACATGAGCAGCGAGAGAAGGGGAACCAGCAGTTTCAGGTTTCAGTCTGGCTCTCGTGTTCTGAAATGATCGGAAATATTAGTGAAAGCAAAGCATCGCTCGAATGCACCGAAGCAATAATTAGGGAATTTTAAGGGCTTCGATTTTAGAGTCTTATTTGTGCATTGCACTCCTTCTTATGTGGCATCCAGTTGTTACTTTTTGATATGTCAGATAAAACTGTTATGTGTGTGTGTGTGTGTGTGTTGTGTGTGTGTGTGTGTGTGTGTGTGTGTGTGTGTGTTTCAGTGAAATTCCCAATGGTGTCATTTGGTAACTTCTGTTTTTACAATAGAATTGAAGAAGTGAAACAGGAATGATTGTACATAATATTGTGACTATCATTTTTTTTGCCGACTCGTGTCTTCCCAGTTGTCCACAAACAGGTGGGTCGTGACCCAAAAGTGGGTCGTGGACCTATTTCCAGTGTTTGTTTGTTTTTATACATCAGGGGGCCGTCTATTCACACTCTTGAACAGTGGGTGGCGATGATGCCCAGTGCTGCTAACAGTCACCCACCATTTTACAGAGAGTCACCTCTGAGATAGAAGACATAGAATAAGTCAATGAGGTAGAATATATCAAGTAGAACTTTCTAATCTATAAACCCTTCTTCTTTGATACACAATTAAAAACTGACTTTTTTTTTTTAATATTCAAAAAAATATATCTAATCATTATTACTTTGTTTAATTTTGATGTTTCCCGGGTACAAAACATGCATCCAGATTCATGAAGAAGTCACATGTCAGACTACGTGTTTCAGGCTCCTCACATGTTTACACAGAGGTCACAGTGAAGTGATAATGGGATGTATTCCTCAGAGACTGGACCAGATGCACAGAGCTCCCCCACGCTGCGTGGTTCTGTGGCTGTGTGGCTGGAGAAATGAGCGGAGATTGTCAGTGTAGATGTCCAGGATGAAAGAGGTCAGAGTTTCCCCGAGAGGCAGAAACACAGACTCCACTGTTCCAGCAGGAAGCTGCTGCTGCTGCTGCTGCTGCTGCTGCTGCTGCTGCTGCTTGTACATGACATGCGAGGAACCGACTGTCCTTCACTGTGGCAGATGATATCTCTCTGACCGTGATGTTGAGCTCTCACATTAATCCACGCATCTCAAAAATGGGTTTACAGACATAATGAATGTATATTCTCTTCTGACAGGGTCGTCTGAAGACAAGTCAGTAGAAGAACGTTCCCGTTGCTCCGCTCAGTCAGCCATGGTCTGCCTGCTCATCTCCCTGGTCGGGTTGCATCTGCTCATCTTGACCATGCTGCTCATCGCCACTCTAGAGAAGGTGAGACATCAACAGGTGTGTTGACCATGTGTCGTTCCCATTCTGCCCAGGAGGTGTCGCTGTCAGTCCAGGTATGAAATGGTGGATCGGTGATTTAAGTGGCAGTTTTCCACTCAGAGGTCTTCGCACCGTTCTATCACAGCGCAGTCGTGAGGTGGAATTTTGGGTTTCAGTGACGGAAATCAGAAAAATTGCTCCGTAGCAGCAGCAGAATTGAACCGCTCTGGTTAGCGCGCGACCATCAGCTCCCTCTGAGCCAGGCAGAACCAGTAAACGCACGTTAACTGATGAACTGAGGTTTTGATGAATGGTATTATTAATAACCTTCATTTCACCAGGAAGTCCCATTGAGATCAGTAATCTATTGTGCAAGAGAATCCACAACAAAACAACACGAAACACAGTATAAGAATCCAATAAAAGACAAGTGAAGACATTCAGACTGTTTAAGTTCATTATTTAAAAGTGCTTGGAAAGTCATTACAATTTCTCTCTCTCTTTCTCTCTCTCTCTCTCTCTCTCTCTTCCAGTCCTGGTGGATCTGGGCAGACTCTGAAATCTCAGACCTCTGGTATAACTGCTTCCACGATAATGCCACGGACACCTGGTTGTGCACCACAACAAATGAAAGTGGTAAATTCTAACACCGATCCGCATTTATGGTGGCGATGTGTAGTGTGTGTGTGTGTGTGTGTTTAACCGAACGCGTCCCTCTCCTCTCAGACTGGCTGCACTCGGTCCAGGCCCTCATGGTTCTCTCTGTGATCTTCTCCTCCCTCTCCTTCCTGGTTTTCGTGGGTCAGCTGTTCACCATCTCTAAAGGAGGACTCTTCTACTTCACAGGCCTCTGTCAGGCCTTCGCAGGTGATTAGTGGGTTAGGGTTATTGATGATAGAACAATGTTTATTTTTTACTGTTAATGCAGATCCATTCAAAAATACTGTTCTTTTATGTCTATTCTTACAATATATACATTTAAAATGACTGTCAATGAAAACAAAGACTTAAGACCACAGAGCAAACTGTGTAAAAGCAAATCGCCATCAGGGCCTGAAGCTCTAGCTGTTATACATTTTTTTTTTTTAAGTCAGTTGATAAAATGGTGAAAATGGTTGGGCGGTAAATAAAATAAACAAACAATCGAGAGAGTGATAACACAGCCTCCTCAAAGAAAAAAAAAAGCTGGAACTATCTGTAATGTTGTATTGAATGACTATTTAAATGAAAGAAATTAACCTCATGACACGAGTATTGACAATTTAAAAACATCATGGTGCTGAAACAGCTCAGTTTGAAGCGGAATGTTCCTCTTGCAGGTCTCACAGACTTTGCCGCCTGCCTCATCTTCAGCCTCCACAAGAGGGAGATCCTGAGCGACAGCAGAGACCTGAGCAAAGGTCACTTTGGATACTGCTTCATCTTGTCCTGGCTGTGTGTCCCTCTGCTCCTGGTCAGCGGGTTTCTGTATGTGCACCTGCGCAAGAAACAGTGAGAGGGGAGCAGGACAGCCCGTCGTTAGGAGTTGTCACAACAGAGCAAACAACAAATGACGACTGAGGATGAACTGCCTCTTTGAAAGAGCTGTTTTCCCTCTGACGTGAGATCCACCCAGCCATGCTGGTATGCAGGACGTTTCGTGTCATCACTGAGGCGTCTCTCCGTCGTTCAAGAACAGCTCAAGGAAATGTACTAGGACCTGTGTGGTTAATATCAAACATGCAGTGTAAAGGATTCTAAAGTCTGTAAAGGTGTGAAGTGAGACTTCATGCAATAAGGTCCAAGGTCCAACAATCTCCTCATGAAATCACATTTACTTCCATCCAGGATCCAGGGTTTTTTTTATTTTTTTTATTTTGCACCAAATTGAAAATTCCCCCCCAAAAAGCTATGCCGGTTTGAATTCTAATTTCTTTTTCTAAAATGAAAGAAGGTATTGAAAAGAATCCTGCAGTATTAAAGGTACAGTGTGTGGGATTTTAATTGATTCATCAGCAGAAATTTGATTGAGTTTTTAGAACGATGTTTTCACAAACATACAATCATTTGAGACGAACAATCATTAGTGCTTTTGTTGTTTTGTATTTTTTGTCTTTTTCATGTTAGCTATTTTTTCCCACAGTGCCAGGAAACAGTATGAGAGTGGACCCCCCTCAATGAAGGCACTCATGTTTCTACAGTAGCCACAGATGGACAAACCAAACATTGGCAAAAGAGAGAGCCTTTTGTTCGCCGTTTTTTGTTTCATTGAACTACTAGATGGCAGTAAATCCTACACACCAAACCTTTAATTACAATTCAGCAAAACAACCCCCTGGATCCGCTCTCTAACTTGTACCTACACCATTTAATGGTATCCCCCCGAGGTCATGACCCACCTGCCAAATGTCACGCAAATCAGCTGTGTAGTTTTTGTGTAATTAAACCGTTCCCCCTTTTTTTATGTTTTATTTTTTATTTAATTTCATTTTTTCACTTTATTCATGGTGTCAGCACCGGAGCATTAAAGAACCAACTCTGTGTCTGAGGACTGTCCATGCTGGTATGAGGCCCCATGTTGGTAACGCGCTGCAGGTGCACTCTGCGGTTGCAGAGGGTGCGCCGTCCTTATCGCTGCATCTGACGTGGTCGGGTGGAATTCATTGTTGACTTTTTTTTCTTTTTTTTGTAACATGCCTGCTGCTACTTTCAACAGCAGGGACACTGAGCCGTGTCACGGATGTAGGCAAGGTCCACAGGAGTATTTCCACAGAAACTGCAATAGATAAATAAATACAATTTACCGAGCGTGAGACTTTGAGATGGAGCGAACCAGCCTGTCTGGCTGGACAAGTCCCAAACAGAGAGCTGTGGAGCTTGTGGTAGCATGTTAAAGGTGCAGTATGTCAGATTCAATATAGAATAACAGGTGATGGTGTTTTAGTAGTAGGTAATCAAATGAGTTGAGTGTGTGTGTTTGCGCAGGCGTGTGTGCGTGTGTGTGTTTGCGCGTTTGCGCGGGCGTGTGTGTGTGTGTGTGTGCGCCGATCTGTCAACTGCACAGTATTTGTGGAATCTGTAACAAGGAGTGGAACCTTAAAGAGAAATGAGATGACATGCAGGGGAGGGGACACATGAGGAGCCACAGCCTCTCACAGCTCATGTGAAACAGTCTGAACTTGACAGAGATTAGCACTCGCTCCCACAGGTGAGTTTCACAATGTGGTTATTTCACTTCTGGGTTTTGTTTTTCCTTTCTCTTCTTCTTCTTCTTCGTTCATTCCATTGTGTGTCAAAGCTGATCGCTTCAACTCGTTGATTGTTCTTCTCTTGTGTCAATGTGGACAGACGGGGGGACGGGGACGGGACAAGAAAAGCTGCTGCACAACTCAAAATGTTCTCAGGACTGAACTAGTGAACCCTGAGGAGGACGGAGGAGCAACGTCTTTTCAACAAGACCGGCACTTCGAGGCGTCTCTCTCATTCGGGAGAAACGAGGAGACACCGGGACCTCTTTTCCCCCCGAAGGTCGGATGATGGAAGTCATCATTTTGAGGTTCGAGGGTGACGTGAGCCGGCCTGTGCTGATCTCCCGCTCATGCAACCACAGCCACTAGTGGAAGCTTTCGATCTCAAGACACACACACACACACACACACACAGACATTCACCAGACTGCAGCCATGTCAGACTCTCAGGAGCAGAGCCTGGACGAGAACGCCGTGTTCGCGGAGGTCACCGAGTCGTCCCCGGAGTTCCTCTACAGCGAGAGGGAGCGCCAGGCGGTGGAGTGGCTCCTGAGCGCCGGACCCGAGGCCTTCTACAGCTCCATCGGCGCCGAGCGCTCCGGCTGCTTCCTGTCGCCCGAGGAGGTCCGGCAGATTAGCGGCTGGGCCCAGGACAATCGCTCCAACCAGCCGCAGGTGCAGTGGGAGGAGGACGGCGGCGGGGACGGCGGCTCGCACCTGGAGAACGTCTGCTCCACTTACTTCCCTTGCACCTCGGACACGCCGGCCCCGGACCTGGACCTGGGCTGGCCCCAGCGGGGGCCCTGGCTGACCACGGGCAGGGTGGAGGTGCACACCAGCCCCCCCGCCGAAGGCAATCCCCCCGTCAGGGAGATCATCCGACGGCACCTGCAGAAGGCCACTCGAGTAAGCAAATATACGTGACACAGATTGACACAGAGCAGAAATATGTGAAGGGTGGAGGTGAAGTGATGATTTTTTTAGAAACAGAGCACTTTGCAACCAACTTTTCTGGGGGTGTAACTGAGGGAAACATTCTGGGGTAATAAAGGACAGAACATTCAGGTGGTTAGACTCCTGAAAACATCAGTATGATTGTTTTATTTTTCGATTTCAGCCGAATGAAGTGCAGATATTTTTTTTTTTACCTCTAATGTAAATACTGGACCTTTAAAAACAAGTTGGGTGTACAGAGAACCTTTAAAGGTGCACCATGTGAGATTTGTTGGTCATTTTTGTCACTTCTAAAATGAGTATGAGACAATTCCATACTGTCATATTCATGAATTTATAATCCCCTAAATGCTGTGTTTTTCTCTGTTACCCTCAGATATGCCCATTAATGTATTTTTACATAAGGAGCGGGTCCCCTCTACGGGGGCCACCATGTTTTTACGTCAGCCCATAGTGGATGTACTAAGCATCTTTTGAGTTTTAATGACAACTGAAGTCGACCATAGCTTCTCCTGCATGTTCAGAAGGGTGAGGGTGAGGTGATGGACACAACATGCAACTTCACCTCTAGATGTCACCAAATCGTACGCACAGCACCTTTAATGTGACCTATTTGAATAAACGTTTGTACAAAGGTTACATCCTGAAGAGTTAATAAAGTAGCTTGTTAAGATACTTTTATGTCAATAATGGTGTTCAGACAGCACTTGGACATTTTCCGCCATGTAATAGTCTTAAAATACAAACGGTCACATCAGCATAAATCTGCAGCTTTAGTCACTTTGCATATTTTGGAATTTCATTTTTGATAGATTATGTTGCTCAAACGTTGTTTGAAGCACCCCATACTTTACAATGTTAAAATGTATCTCAAATACTCAATAATATCATATATCGTATCATAATCCCAGTTACACTTCCACGCTTTTACTCATGTGCCACTCTGGCCCGTTTCACGCGTCCGGATCTGTGATTCAAAATTGTCACAAAAACAAAACAAGAAAAACCGGCTTCAGTTTGAGTGAATCTCTTGTTTTGTGTGTAATCCTCCCAATGACATGCTCAGTGGCGTTTCATTTGTCGTGCAGGTAATCGCCGTTGTGACAGACAGATTAACAGATGGCGCAATAATCGGTGATTTACACGGCGCTGCCTCCCGGGCCGTCCCCGTCTACATCATCCTCAACCAGAGATCCATTCAGGAGAATTTCACGCTCAACAGGCTGCAGCATCCAGTGAGTCAACCACCCCCCCATCCCACCCGGCGGCCGTTCGTGTGTGTGTGTGTGTGTGTGTGTGTGACATGTGAATGAATGTTTTCGAAGTTTCGTTTTGCTCAGATAAAGCACCACCAGTCTCACTGATTACAAAGCAGCCAACTGTCTAAGACGGGGGGGGGGGGGGGGGGGGGTGGCCAAACCAGGTCATCATGTCGAGTAGAGTAAACAAAATGGAGAAAAAAAAAATTGTCTGCTGCTGTACCTGCAGTGCCCGAGAGAGCGGCTTTGGCGCCGGCCAAAGTCAACAGTCCGCCTGGTTTTAGGTGGCGAGCGGCGAGGTGGCTGGAGATGGTGGAGGTCCACACGCTCTGCTTCCACATCAGATCTGAGTTTTTGAAAACATCTGAGAAATACAAGGAAGATATTGGACATTAAATACTCAATGTCTGTTGGTTGGATCGTTAGTTAGCAGGATTATATAGAAAAAGAAACTAAATGAACGTCACATAACAAGATGGCGGTATGAAACATGGAAAGCCATACACAGGGTCACACTGCACCTTTAACTGTGGCA
>JAFBJT010088923.1:6076-13617 GCA_016785325.1 Chascanopsetta lugubris
ATGGATGAATGGATGGATGGATGGATGGATGGATGGATGGATGGATGGATGGATGGATGAATGGGTGGGCCACACAATGTGGCCAGCAAGGCCGACGGCACAGTTTCATATATGAAGGTAAAATATGCTTTTATTTAGAAATGCCTCAGTTTCCTGTGTGTGTGTGTGTGTGTTGTGTGTGTGTGTGTGTGTGTGTGTGTGTGTGTGTGTGTGTGTGTGTGTGTGTGAGATGCCAAATGTTGACATGATTTGAGTGGTGTTGCGACACAGGTGGGTGGAGTGGGTGGGTGGACGGATGATGCAGTGATGTCATCGCTTGCACTCACCCAACAAACAATGACAGTGCATTTTCTCTGACAGCTCAATGCAGCCAATCACAATTCATGTTTATTGATAACAAGCATATCCATAAATCCCGCCCACCTCACGACTAAATAATAAACTGTTGCGCATGAAAGGGAAAAGAAGAGGACGAGGTAAATATGCTTTCCTCTCTCTTTCCTCTGCGGCCATATCTCTCCTCCCTCCCTCCCTCCTCTCTCGCCCTTCATCTCTCTCATCTTCCTCCACTCTGCCGTCCCACCTCCCTCACTCTCTCTTTATATTCATAGGATTTTAAAATGTCTGTAATGGCCCTGGTAGATCAAAACACTACTCCCTCCGTGTGTGTGTGTGTGTGTGTGTGTGTGTGTGTGTGTTCAAGTGAGCGATTTAGGCCTTTTTGGGTGAGGTGAGGACACTTTCAGTTGGGCCTCTCTTCCTGCTGAACCTTTAAAGGTGCAGTGTGTAAGATTTGGTGACATCTAGTGGTGAACTTGTATCCATCCCCATCCCCCCCCCCCCCACCCCCCCCCCCCCCCCCACCCCCCCCCCCCCCCCAACCCTCCCCCCACCCCTACCCCCACCCCTCCCCCTGTATCCATCCCCATCCCCCCCCCCACTCCCCCCCTCCCCCTCTGAACCTGCAGGAGAAGCTGTGGTCGACTTCAGTTGTCATTAAAACTCAAATGATGTTTAGTGCGTCCACTCGACTGAAAACATGTCGAGGACCCGCTCCTCATTTAAGAGTGATGGAAACATAATACATTCAGTTGATTTGATATTCATGAAAAACATCAGTCTGTACTTGCTGTCAATATTTCTAGGTGACAAAAATGACAGAAATCTGACACTGCACCTTTAAAATGTACTTTGAGGACTTCAGATCCTCGTTAGAATGGAAAGTTGTGATGTTTCGATCAGGGGCTGGTCTGTAAGTGTGTGTGTGTGTGTGTGTGTGTGTGTGTGTGTGTGTGTGTGGTCAGGCCTTTTAATAAAAAATGCCCTGCTGAGCTTTGTGTTGCCAGTTTGCCAATCAGAGCATAGCCACAATATGCAAATCTCTGTCTCTCTTTCTCTCTCTCACACACACACACGCGCACACGCGCACGCACACACGCACACGCACACACACACACGCACACACACACACACGCGCGCGCACGCACACACGCACACGCACACACACACACGCACACACACACACACGCACGCACACACACACGCGCAGTGGCCTGTATCAGAAGCTAATGAATAACACTAACGAGCCACAGCAGAGGCTCTCGGTGTATTGTTCTGTAATGCCGAGAGCAATAAAGATTTTTACGAGCATATTTTTACGGCTGGCAGACATAAGCTGTTCTAGAAGAGTCGGATATTTTATTAGCTGTTTCTTTTTTGTTCAAAACGAAGTTGTGATATAATTTATGATATTTTATATAATACCCTTTTATGAGCACTAAGATGTTTTATTACCTGGGGGAGTAAATATAATGATATTACTCTGGAGGAGTTACAATCAACAACATACTCAATACAGGGTCATTTGAAAATATGGAGGAATGATGCTTAAAAATTACATCACTTTTATTGAATTATACAAATGCTTTTAAACATCTATAAAACCAGACATTAGGTTCTGTAAAGAATTACTTAATGGTAATATTATTAAAAAAAGGCTTTTTCGTGGAAAGAACGAGCGGGAAATCAACTTTATTTGCCTGCATGTGGTCAAATGAAATCATAAAGTTTGCACAGACCCTGCAGCTCCCAGCAGATGAGAGGGGATAACATGGTGGGGGTATAATCAAGAATGGACAGGGGCAAATTAGAAATGTGGATTTACAGTTTCTCCAAAGCCTAATTTTGTGGCAACGGTGGGACGAACAGCGAGAGACGATTTTCTGTGGCTGCAATTAAACATCACAACAGCAGCAGCGCAGCAGCACATCTGAGGCTCCGGAGCCGGAGCTGTTTACATCATCAGGGGAACGAGGCAGAGACTGCAGCTACTTATTCAAATCAGGTGAGGGCATCATGGGGGGGGGGGGGGGGGGGGGGGGGGCTTTACTACACAATATTGATTTATGATTTGATATTGTTTATTCCAACACATTTCAACCTTTGATTTCAACTTCAATATTCATGGATATTTTCACTACTGTAATTTGAGTTATCTATATTACATGTATATATATGCACACATATATACAGTATGTACAGTAAATATGAATACAAAAGACACACACACATAAATATGAATGTATAAATATGAATAAGAAATGTTCAGGTTGATCATTCAGTAATACTCTGTATAGGTAACTTAAAGGTGCAGTGTGTAAGATGTCTGCCATTTCTGTCACAAAATATTTCAAATTCAATATCTGAATGTTTTTCCCCCTCTACCCTTAAATGAGCACATTAATGTATCTTTACATGAGAAGGGGGTCCTTGCGGGCCACCGTGTTTTTTTTTTTACAGTAGCCCAGCATGGACACACTAGCATCGAGCCACCAAATCTTACACACTGAACCTTTAAAGAAGACACTTTCTACACTGTGCTCTAATGTCATGACTCCAACAGGAGCAGGACACTTGTCACGATGGCCCTTCATTATTTGCCCCAGACTCCAGGTCTCAGCTGCGTGAACCTGTGACATCAGCGGGGGCCGCTCTGCCTCCACCTCTGCAGCTCATGAGGAGGAGGCTGAGGCCAGTGGCTGCGAGGATCCACCGCTGCGACCCCCCGGCCGGCCATCAGCGGGGGCCGCTCAGCCTCCACCTCTGCAGCTCATGAGGAGGAGGCCGAGGCCAGTGGCTGCGAGGATCCACCGCTGCGACCCCCCGGCCGGCCATCAGCGGGGGCCGCTGAGCGTCGAGTTATGGGCCCTGCCCTGATTTGAACCGCCGACCTCGCACACATCCTTTTCTCCTCTTTAAAGCAGAACCAGGGTTCACGCACATTTAACCAGTACATTTCCATGATGAAAAGGTTTGTACGTACGTTTCCACATCTACTTAATGATGCACGGAAACTTTCTTTGACGGGAAAACATCTAAGAAAGAGACTAATAAGAAAGACATGCTCTCTTTCTTAGGCAGGACCAATGACTGTCGGCACTGGATCGCTGACTATGCGGCTACGGACTCATTTATGCAGTTGTTACCGGGTGGGACGCTTTAGAGGCCACGCCCCTCCCTCACTGAGTTTTGGCCAGAGACAAATCTTCAACAATCTACACACACTCCAGCTTCTGGAGCAGATCATGAGTTTGCACAAAATTGGAAACAGAGAGGATTTTTAACATCATGTGTCAAACCAATTAAAGCTCATCAGTGAATTAGAGATTGACCTGATGTTATCACGCCCCCAAACGGACTATTGTTCAGTGAGGTGATACTATTGGATCAGGAGGTTTGCAGCAGGTATCACAGACGTCACAAACACGGCTGAAGACAAGTCAACAAACCAGAGAGGCAGGTAGCAACATCACACGTGTGTGTGTGTGTGTGTGTGTGTGTGTGTGTGTGTGTGTACGCCTCGGTCGTGAGTTGACAGGCTGCCGGAGGGAGAGTGAGGTCTGATGGGTATTATGCAAATGAGGCCAGCTGTTTGCTGCACTGACAGACTCCTCGTAATGGTCCTCCAGTTCTGCTGCCAGAGTGAAAATGTTTGATCCCGGGCGCCATGTTATCGCGCCTCGCCCAGGAGTTATCTCTACACACACGGCCTCTGTCCATGTTCCCACTGTTCCCCCCGCGCCGGCCTGATGATCCATCTGCACTATTACAGTCGTGAATGCACAAAGCTTCCTTAAGCATTTGTTGACTTCTCAAGTACAGAGGGAATCACAGTGAGGCCGTGGATCCACAGCTCAGAGGACAACAAGCAAACAGGAAGCAGCGTTCCATGGATTTCATTCATGTTCAATGAGATCTTCTACTTTCATGACTTCACTTCACTCCATTGGTTAAAAAGATACAAATAAAGTCCTCATCTCTTAGTTAAAGGTTTCAGCGATATCAAAACATAAATCTTATTGGAGCGCTTACGTATGTTTCATGACTTGTGTGATGAACCCAACACATAAACCAGAGCTTAGCCAAAGCTTCTCCGCCTCCCACCGGCTTCTCGAGCGGGAGCTCGCGTTAGCATAGCAGCTAACGTTAGCCCGGTGGCTAACCGACAGTAGCTTGGAAATCAGACCACGATAAGCATAAAATAATGAAGGTCGATGCGGCGATGCAGGAAGAATCAGCAGTCGAGTGTTGATGAGTGTTTACAGACGTTGGTAACATCGTAAATATGCTCATGTAAGAACTCAGGTTCTGTTTCAGGCTGTTGCCCAGAATCGTACACAAAGACCCGGAGACAGAACGAGCAAATACACAGTTACGAGCGGAGCTGCGCAGTCTGCTAAAGTCACGGAGGGAGCAGACACATCACAGGAGGGATGCTGCCCACCAGTCACAGTAAAGATTAGGGGGTCTCTTTAGAGACCCTGAGCCAGCGCAGTGAGGTCATAGCTTCACCAGCCCACTGGGAACATTCCCACATCCAAAGCTCTCGCGCTAACATGTCCTGAATGTTGACGGAGCGATGGAACATGAGTCATGCTTCCGTCCACATGATGGAAAGTCATTCCAGCTTCACTCCTCCAACTCCCACAGTAAAGAAAACACACGGACCAGTATCAAGGCTCTAACCCCGCATTTCAAAGGCTACATTAAATCATTGTTATTGAAAAATATTGATTGATTAGACTTTTTCTTTGGTTGATTCACCTTTAAAGGTGCAGTGTGTGAGATTTCAGTCGTTTTGGTTCCTTCTTTTGGTAGAAAGAAAAGCAACAAAACAATGACATATAAACATTTTTATCATCACTTCAATGATTTTTGTTTCCATTACCCTAAAAATGAGCCCATTATTGTATATGTACATGAGGGGCGGGTCCTCCCATGGGGGCCACCGTGTTTTTGCAGTAGCCCTGAGTAGAAATACGAAGCATTATAAGTTTCAATGACAACTGAAGTCGACCACTGATCCTCCTGCACGTTCAGAGGGGTGAGGCTGAGGTGCTGGACACAACCTGCAACTTCACCTCTAGAGGTCACCAAATCTTACACACTGCACCTTTAAAATCATCGCTAACTCACATGTTGGCTGCATGTAAATCACTTTAAAATAAGTGGAATTAACCATGGCACGGGGATATTCATAGAATGACTACATTAATGTCAAATACCATTAAACCATTCATATGTGGTTTCTGTAGTAAATCAATATGCAAATGAGCTTACTGATATCATTACTCCTCATCAATCATCACTTCAAGCCCAAGTCTCAGAGTGTCAGCGACATTATAATATTTCTCCTGTCTGACCACAAACAACAACTCCTGTAATCACAGCATGACATGAACATGCTGTGTGTTTGAAATCATCCGCGTTAAACATCCTGAGCAGGTGAGGATCCATTCAGGTGCGCGACCCGCCGGGAGTCACTCACGCCTCTAGGTGGCACTGAGGGCTTCATTTCAAGAGATGTTATTATCTTGTATTCATTTGTTCATAATAGGTTTGGTAGAATTTCTCTGATGAGAAAATTCAAAAATAGAAAAAAGGCCGTGTTTTAACGTGAACACAAGCTGTATTCATTATATGTATATTTTATTTCAGACAGAAACAAAAGCATTTCCACCTCGAGCTTTCAGAGCGGGCCGTTAGTTGTGCGGTGACATGTGTTCGTGTATGATTTCAAAATGTCCTTCCATTTGTCACCTGGTCTCTAGATGTATTTAATGTGCAGCAGGTGCGATCCCGTCCGACCGTCCCCACGTGACCTGCTCGGTGGGATGTTGCGGCTCAGCAGGCTCCCAAGGCAAAGCGGTGTCAGAGCCCTCTGTGTGTCCCGACGTCCCCTTTCTATCATGCGAGTTGGAGACATAAAGGCAGGATCTTTTCATGCAAAAGGCCATAAATGAAAGCTTTGTGTCGAGCGGAATTGATTTGGCCGCTGCCGGCCTCACGGAGATTAGCGAGCGGAGGTCTTAGTCCAGCCTGCTTCTTATTTACCGCTACATTAGCGGGCGAGGCGGCGCCTTGCGCACCTCCACACAGGCCTGATGGAAACACGGCAGCGGCTGTCAAATCAGTGTGAAATTACATCAACTCTCTACTTTGAACTACATGTAAATGCAACTTGTCACAGCTGTGTTGCAAATGTCAGCTGTCACCTCCATGTTTATCTTGGGGCAGCTCCGCTCACGGTGCCTCACACATTCACTTGTATATCCACTTGACTTGAGTGTTGTTTACCTGAAGGGGGCGGCGGTGGAAACTCAAAGTAATTGAATGTCACTAAAAGCAAAGTGACAACCAACCTGACCTCGCCAAGCAAGTGTTTCTATATATTTCTCCGTCCGTCCTCTCTGACACTTAAAGGAAAAACATGTGGCTTTCTGACAATAGGGGACTTTTGCCTTTTGTAGTTTCTGATTTTAAGCAGAAACCCACCGAAGCCCTTTCCAATGAATGTCATCAATCAATTGTTAAGAGAAGAAAAAACAAAAGTGTGAACCATGAAATGTATTCTTACATAGTGATAATATTTAGATGTTGTGTTTAAAGGTTGTTCCATAGACTGAGTACAAAGATGAGGAAGCGTCCGTGACGTCACCAGAGTGCTTTTGAAGAATTGTGGGCCTGTCCCTTGTCGCCATCTTGCTGAATCCTAACTCCTCCTACTTCCAGGTGGATTTTAAAATGGCAACGGAACACACAGAGCCCACCCACAGAGCTGTGGGTGGGCTCATGGTGCAGGGCCCTGCTGTCAGTCAAGAGGCCACGCCCTCAAATACGCGCAATTTCAAACGTCGCTAAAATAGAAATAACCAGGTTAGAAAATCCTCCGATCTGAAATGGTACAAACTGCACCTTTAACATGTGCTACATGTACATGTAGAGTCCTACTCAGAGCAGGACTCCACATGCTGCACGTACAAAATGTAAAGTTCAATCATGTTACCTGAGCTGACAACAACTACATTTGTGTGTGTTTGTGTGTGTGTGTTTGTGCGCGTGTGTGTGTGTGTGTATTGTGTGTGTGTGTGTCCAGCGGTAGATTTAAGACTACTGTAACTGTTAGGAAAGGATCAATAGTGTTATCTCACTGTGTGTCTCTCTCTGTCACACACACACACACACACACACACACACACACA
>JAFBJT010088928.1:5467-26173 GCA_016785325.1 Chascanopsetta lugubris
ACACACACACACACACACACACACACACACACACACACACACACACACACACACACACACACACACCTTACCGCTTTGCTTAGCGAGTCTATTAGCGTTTTCTGCTTGGCATGGGAGGAGCATTGAGCCGCGACCAACCGGGCCACCCAGTAGTGAGTGAGACCTGCCACCAGGAACATGCCAGCGGGGCTGAGAGGACTGATACTTGTTTGCAGAATAATAAAACGATCACACACCGTTGCTGGAGTAAAGGAGAACTCACATTTCGATCCACACGCTAACACCCTCTGTGAAGTTTACCCGTTTGTTCTATTCTCCTGCGGAGAATGCGTTGTTGTTTAAAAGGAGGACAACAAAAGGCCAATCAGGCTGCTGCTGCAATGTGGAAAAACCTGCGCATACAAATCAGAGCACGTTACGCTGTGTTGGTTGTTTCTATGGGTCAGAGCCGGGGTCAAAAGGTCAGGAGGAAATAAAGTCATGCATGAGACTGTATGATTAACAACATGGACAGAAAATTGAAACATGAACTGCAGCCTCTCAATAAACAATGATTAATGATAAGGATTAAAAACAAATACAGCAAATTGATAACCAACAGCTTTTTTTTTTTTTGAAGGTTTCTCACTTTGAGCCAGATTTAAAATCCAATTGAACAACTGAAGTGCCAAATCTAGTGTCACTGACAGTGTCACACCTGATCACATTCATTTCTAATCGCGTCTTCCCCGACTCGACGAGCACCAAGGTGGTCATCTTATCCAGGCCCTGACACGGTGACGATTTCTCACTGGAGACAGATGATATTAAACGTGATGTGCAGTTTTACATTTGGCTATTCTTAGCCACATCTGTCACCATCCTCCCGAACCATACGTCAGAGCCTCTAATGCACGAGCCGCCACCACATCCTGGAGAGTAACAGGCTGTGAGTGATGAAGACACGTGCATATCACTCTTATAACCTCTCTCTCTCCCTCCCTCTCTCTCTCTCTCTCTCTCTCTCTCTCTCTCTCTCTCTCTCTCTCTCTCCCTCTCACTCGAATGGCGATGGCTCTGGAAAACTCAACACCCCCCCCACATCCTCCTCTAACTTTGTCATTTCACTTATCGCCGGCTGACATCTCAGTATTGACACAATGAGCGGGGGCCATAATACCTGTGAGGTTTGCAGGTGGGAGGGTAATCATACACCTGTCTGTCTGCTGTCAACACAGAACTCAGTGTGACTGTGCGCAAGATAGGGAGAGAGCCAGCAAACGTGTGCATCTGTCTTGTTTTAGGTGTCACGGGACAATGTAAAAGTCTACACTCAATAGTGTTTTCTACAGCTGCTGTTTAAATCACCTGTCATTCAAAAAACCCAAAAGGGATTTTATGCCACATGTTTATTCATGAGAGAAAATGTGGATACCTGTTACATTTGCTCAGTTTCTCTTTGGTGGAATATTTGTACTTGCAGTTTTCTGAAGTGGTCTCGGGCACAGGGGGCTGAATGAATATCTATTTTTCAGGGTCATAAACTGAGATTTGTGTACTGGCATAAAGGCCACAGATGACCCCTACTGGTGAGAATTCCTCACTGCAACGCCACACTATCCCTTCCTGCAGTCATCAAGAATGTCACTTCCTCTATTCTCCTGAAATGACCCAGAAGTTTACTGTCTGAAATAATCATCACTGATACTAAAATATCTGAAAGCAATACATTTCAGAGGCGGCTCAATAAGACTCTCAAAAGTTCCTACAATTCTGCAGAAATTGAAGAAATTACTCTAGCCAAGGGAGAATTACATGTAAATGACATTGTGTGTGTGTGTGTGTGTGTGTGTGTGTGTGTGTTCCCATGTCATTCCCACAGCCCCCCGCTCCCCCCCAAACAGGAACCATAGTTCTCTTATCCCACTAAGACAATTGCAAAAGACTGGTATTCAAACATGTGCACGTGTGTGAGTGCGTTCGCATGTGTGCACCTGTGCTTTAAAGTGCACTCCGTCTCACACACGCTCACACCAACACACACACGCTCACACCAACACACACACGCGCACACAAACCCCATCCTCTTTGGACAAATGCTCATCATCTATATACCAGCCGATACGCACAATGCGCAGAGAGGAGTAATTTCAAAATCAATCCTTTGGGAATAAAGGGGGGAGAAAAAAAAAAGAAGAGACCCCTGAAACCTCCACCAGTGCTGGCTGATTGTAAAGGACTGTCAGTTAGCGCAGCCCTCCATTGGGCCAAAGAGAAGCAGCAGGATTCAACTTGGGGCCCAATAAAGGGCCATTCTTCCTGGAAATCGTCCCTCGCACATGGACTTGAATGCACTCGGGTGCTAATCTTCTGAGCTGTGGGAGCCCACTTTAAATTCACGGGCTGTGTCACAGCGGCGGGCACAGCCGTGCATGCTGATGCAATCACACACATAATGCCACAGCCAGCTCAGGGTTAATGCTCCAGCAGTGACACCTCAGCCTGCTGGATCCCCTCTGTAACTAACTGTAACTGAACGGTGGAGACAGTATACACCTACAGTGGGTGGCTCTATTATATCCGTTGCGATGTAATGTTAAAGGTGCAGTGTGTGACATTTTATATTATCTCTAAAAATATTACAAAACAATTACACACTGGCATTTTCATGATATTATAATCACATAAATGTTTTGTTTTTTTCTCCATGACCCGAAAATGAGCCCATTAGGAGGATGGGGATAAGAAATTGTTGCATACTGTGTCCATAGCTGAATACATCTTATTTGATTGACGATCAATGATGATTCATGAAACATCATCGGCCACTCGTTATCGTTTCCCTCTGACCCCGTTTCTCCGGCCTCATTCATTCTGGTCTCAGTCAGAATCCATTCCTGATCAGCGGGATCAATAGGCCGGCTCTGACTTGGTTCAACACTAGATAGAGATTTACTCCACACTGTCTGTGGCATTGATCAGTTGATTCAAAGTAAACTCACTTTTATTTGAAAATGAATACACGTCAGCTGAAGTTTGTGGAAAGATTTGTCATGTACACACTAAACTAAACACACTAGATATTTATCTGACCTACACAGCAAATTAGAACGAATGCTCTCATCATGGTCCATCATCGACTCTTCCCGAAGGCCTGTGATGAAGATTCATTTCCACATTTAAAGGCCCCTCCTCTTCTCAGTCAGACATAATTATTTTGTCAGACTCATATTTCATTTCAGAGAGGTGCGAGCCGCCAGGAACTGAAGCCTCCGTTCTCCAAATTTCTTCGGATAATGAAAGTGGTTTCACACACTCAGGTGATCAAACAACAATATCATTGTTTTATACTGACTGTCTGTTTGCATTGTGTATAAAGTGTGTTAACGACGCGAGGCTTCCCATGGTTCTGAGGCAGCAGGATGGGTTCAGTTGGTGAAATACTGCCCTCCAGTGGACTCCTATATTTACACATCCCACGACCTTTGTTATGTAACAAGCTCCTCACCCTCAACATCTCTGAGTGATTATGTTTATCTCTTCAATGACCCCCGACAGATCTCAGATCTCATTTTCACTGCTGACTAGAGGAGGAAACATAAAGCGACAGTGTGTCAGAGGCTGATTCCAGGTCAAGTGATGCTCTTTCTCTGCAGAATCTCACACTCGTGTATAAATACTCTCTGAATTCGATTTGTACGGGGCCATTTGATTCTGTTATTGTGCTGTTTAGGACATTCCAACAAACAGACACGACATGAACTCAAAGTTGCTCAGAGTGAAAGGCCATCCGACACGTAAAGGTATAGCGTGTACAATTTAGTCAAACCTATTTGAGATTACACATTGGAGCTGATCATGCGTGAACGTACGGTCCAGTCGCGCGCTCGGCAGCAAATCTGTGCCGAGCCTCCACGGCTCGAAATCACACCAGCGTCACACTCAATCCCTCGCATCCACAGTCCCACTTGAAATTAAATGGCGAGATTAGGCCCAAGAAGCCGCTCTGTGATGTTCTTAAGACGCCACCATCTTAACTCTGAGGGATCAAGAGCTGCATTAAACATGCCGCAGGCATGGAGTCATGGAAACATATTGAGCGTGTTGATGTATTTCACCCGACTGCAGCCGGTCTCAACTCTCTGAGCAGCTGCAGACGCAGAGTAGGATGAAGCAACTCCAGGATGGTGACGTCAACGTCAGATCTGTTAAGTGTGGACTTCAAGTCAGTCAGAGCTCAGCTTCCCCTCACTGACACTGCCGCAATGCCCTTGAGCAAGATCCTTCATCCTCTACTGGGCCAGATCACTGGTGTTGTTTGTTCTATATTTTTTTTATTCTATTTTTTTTAATCTTGACTGATTTTAGTCAGAAGTGTGTCTCAGATGAGGCTGTTATTTCTCTTTCACACAAATGTCCTGTGTCAACATGTTGCCACTGTTTGACCTGTGTTAATGTGTGCTTTTTATGCAAAAAGCACACACACACACACACACACACACACACACACACACAAATAAAAACATAAAAACATCTTTTTTTTTAACAAATAATGGCAAAAATCTGAGGGGATACAAGATATAGAAGAAAGGAAACTCTTTATGTTATTCTTATAAAGACGTTTGACATCTAATGATTCTCTATAGATGATAATTTGGTAATTTAATGTCTTTATTTCTCCAGCACATTTGAGCTTGGATCTTAATGTGCTCTATTTATTCTCCATGTTCTCCTCAGGATGAACCGATGAGCCCATGATCCCTTCGTATTGAAGTGTCATTGACACAAGCACCATTAACAACATCCCTGTGGACTTCTGTCACAGGAGTGTCCACACTTACTGTATATAAAGGAGCCATTTAAAGAATGAAAAGAAATTCAAGAAAAAAAATGTAAGATCAATTAAATGTACAAATTACCAAGCATTTTCCAACATTTACATTTCTCAGGGAATCATTCATGGCGCTTAAATGGTAAAAAGGGGATTCATGGCAGTGTGAAATGTCATGCAGATCTGTACAGACATCTGGATTGAATGAATTTAAACATGGTTTCAAAGGGTGATTGTTCTGCCTTAGTGGTTTGGATGCGGACTCGTTTCCTGTGTCGGACACAGAGGTACAGAAAGAAGAGAGAGGGAAGAATGTCTGAAAACAAAGCAGGTTAGTTAGGAAATGAATGTCACCAGCTCTTTAAGGAGTGAATCTTTGGATCCTTTGTGTTAAGCCATACACTTTAGGATGTTTTTCTAAACTTTAGGACGTATTCTAGTTAAAGTACAGTTGTTGTTTTTTTCATTCATGATCCATCTGTCATGTTTCATGAGTCGCTATAGGTGCGTCACGGTGCGTTTCTCCGTAGAGACGCTTGCTCTGTGTTTTATTGATTAGTATTTCTTTTGCTGTGTATAACGTGTTTCCTATGTGGTGAGTCTTTCAACAAAACATTGACACGTGTGTTACGACTAAATCCGGCATGTTCTACCATTAATGTAAAATTTCAGTGATTTTGCAGAGCCGCCAAAACATAAGAGAAATTGAATGAAACCATGAGGGATTATTTGGGTATGTAGAAAATGAGAGGAGGATTTTATTTGATTGCACACTTTAAAAAAAAAAAAAAATGAAATCCCAAGAAAAAAGTCTGAGGGAATTCTTTTTCCATACACAGTTCAAGGAAAAAGTAGAAATGATGAGAACAAACATCCCAGTCCTGTCATTGCAATATATTAAATTTAATCTCACGATATCACGCTTATTCCCACACGTTTCAAATTTAATCACACAATGCAAAACAAAAATCCTGGCTAGACTTTATTCTTGACATTTCACCTTTTTTCTTGAAGTGTATCATAACGTAAAAAAAATAAAATAAAATTCTCCTCTCATTTTCACTCATCCATGGCGTCAGCACTCCTTCATAAGAAACAGCCGAGTGTTTGGAGAGGAACAATGAATGAGAACAGGACATGTGACATGGGGCCAGGACACACCATACTGGGTCATGCTGCTCTGGGAGATTTATTTAGTGATTTTTCATTTTTTTACTTTTATTAGGTTTCTCACTTGCGCTACTGTCTGGAGTAGAGTAAATGGGACAGTCAAGCAGCAAGAGTCACAGTTCTTCATCATCATCATCATCATCATCAACATCTCTGTCACCACCACCACCTCCACCATCATTATATCATCATCATCATCATCATCATCATCGCCCTCATGAGACCAGTATAAGCATCAGTTTCATCATCATTGACTGTTTTTCCTCGAGCTAGAAAATAATTTACATCACATTGTTTTTACTGACTTTTGAAACCATAAACATTCCAGCAACACGCTCAGGGTTAAGGGTGGGTAACAATCAGAAAAGCATGACTTTTTGCATAGTATTAAATGAACAAAGACATTGAGTTCTTTATTTACAATTATTGTATAGATAAAAAAAATATCATAAAAACAAGATGAACACTTAAATCACTTACCCATAAATGGTATATGCCAAAATGTTATCTGTTGGCATTTCTCTTTTTCTTTGTTCCACAAACTGCATGCTGCTAAATACAGTACATCGAGGCAGGTGAGAGTATATTGCAAAAAGTATCATTGATATCATCATTATCATCAGCGTCGTCATCATCATCATCATCATCATCATCATCATCATCATCAGCGGCGTCATCGTCAAACATAATTACCGGTTGTTTACAGCTCGTCTATTAATTCGGATGTAATCATGATGTCTCTGACAGATGATGCGGCACGAAAGGAGGCGGAGTCAGGAAGAGTTCCTGTTTTCACACCAGTCCGTGTGGAGTTTTTCATTGCTGTATATTTACATCGATTATTTTGAAACTCCACGTCGTTGCGTCCTCTTAAAGCTGAAAGTCCTCCTGGATGTAAAAATGGTTTCGAGAATGTTGGCTGAAGTTTGTCTCTCTCTGTCTCTGTCTCTGTCTCTGTCTCTCTCTCTCTCTCTCTCTCTCTCTCTCTGTAAATTGAAAGTGCTGCCGTTGCAGTTGAAATGTGTTTTTTTGTCTTGTTTATTGTTATTTTTTTTTGTACAGACAAACAAAGAAATTGTCAAGTTATTACATCCGAACAAAAGAACAAAAAAAGAAAAAAAGAAATCAAATCATCATCAGCCTCGAAGCAGAATATCAGAATCCAGACTGGTCATTTTCCCAACTTAAATAAAAGAGATTATTTGACTCCAATGGTCCACGTCAGTGTTTTTCCACACGCCTGAGCTGACTGGTAAAGCTTGTGCACCCTCTCCAGATGGGCTGATCGAATGGGACACGACAGAGGAGGAGGAGGATATTAAAAATAAAGAAATATAGTGCTCTGATAAATGATTGTACATACTGTCTTAGCATACAGAATTTATCTTTTTGAAATAGAAAAGAAATTGTCAATTTTGTCAAGTTGCATAATGAGGCAATCGTACGTCATGCTTACCAATGACTCAGGTTAGTGTACTAGAGGTAACAATAGTACAGGCTAGTAAAGTGGCCTCGTCCCTCTGAGTGCAATAAGACGGGGTAAATGTGCCCTCTGCATGTATTCTCTCTCTGGTAATGTCTGATTGGTCAAAGCACAATAAATAGTTCACAACTAGTGAGTACAGTCGAGATGCTAGAGTACTGTAATATTCTGTTACGGCAGGAAGACAAGCTTGGTTAAAACACACAAAAGCACATCTAGAGTTACACCACAGAAGTTTTTCATTCATAACCAGATAGTGCAGAAAAGGAACGTCTATTTTTTTTTTTATACATAGAAAAAAGAGTCAAAGCAACATTCCATTTTGTTGTCTTTTTTTTTGTCAGTTTTTCTTTTTCTTTTGAGATGTTTAAAAATCCCAAGAGCTCTGTGGGGCTGTCTCCGTAAGAGGAACCGAAAACAGAATCAATCAAAAATGTGTATAAATAAAGCTACAACAGCACAATATATCAAATCTTTGAACCCAAACTCAAATCAAAATTCAGAGTTCCGTGCCATAATCGGAATGTGTTTTCAATAGAACTCGACCGCAAACTTGTGATGGTCACGCAGACTTTCAAAGTCCTTCAAACAAACGGCTTCATCTAAGAGACGGATCACTGTTAAGGGTCCTGATATGAGCCTTTTGACTCAGGCCCGGAGCCAGGCCAGCGCTGAAGCAGAAAAGAAAGGAGAAAAACCAACGGAATGAAAAAAAAAATATACAAATCAAATATTTCCCCCTCTGTCACAAAAAAAGGAGGCCTCCGTTTAGGAAAACCAAAGGCAAGCCACTCCAACTGGATCCCAACAATCATATTGAGTAATACTAAGATTCCACATTTACTATGTATCCCATTATATTTTGGTTTCTTTTCATTTTGTTAATCCTCTAAAAATATCTACAATATTTGACAAGATAGCAAGCAATTTCCAGCACATGATTTTTCAGTAATAACACACCAACATAGCTCTGGTGCGTCTGAGCGCCAGTGTTGCCTCCCTCCGTCTAGAAACCAGGAAGTTTATCTCTACGAGGTTGTAAACAAATTACATTCTCTTTAAGACATAAATAAGTCAAAGTATTTTTGAGCCATTGAAGCAGGAACAAGGCAACATGCCGACAAACAAAGATAAGCTCTCTCTAAATATATTTATATGTATTTATATTTATAGAATATATATCCCATAAATGCTATCATCATTTATTTTCATGTTCCTCTTTTTCCGACAGGTGCAAAACTACTGTGCAAGTTGAGCCCTACCACCTGCTAACACATTTCCATGAATGGATGAAATCAATTTTTACAAGCGGGTATATGTTCATGCCACACAGACGACGGAACTTCGTTTTCAAGCCTTGTTTTCAGAGAAGCAATCTTTAAAAGTAGTAGTTCACAGGTTTTGCCAGGCCGGGAGCCCGACGGAACCGACGGACCCCCGGTAAAATGAAAACCCCCATTTTAAATAAATCTCGGGTAATGTACATTCATGCAGGAGCGACAATAATAATAACAATGAGAATCAGAATAATAGCGATGCTTTTTAAATTGAATTTAAACTATTATTGTCAGGAGAGAGGGAGTGTGAGCGGAGTTCGAACGTCCGTCCTTGGTTTGCCGCGTTTTTCGCTCCTCGGCAGTGTTTTCCCTCCGTGTCGCCCTCCTTCCGGCGCCACGCGGGGACACAGTTCACACGCGTGTGCGGCAGCACGCGTATGCATTACATGCTTTGCGCGCATAGAGTCGTACGAATCACCACCGCCGCCACTGCGCACGTACAACCGTTAAAAGCGGGATGGCTGTAGAGGTTTTGTGGCTTTGCCGCGCTTCTTTGATTGTACGCTTGTTTCTTTTTCTCTTCATTTTTTTTTTTTTTGTCGTTTTTTTTCACCTTGCCGTATAACTTAAGATTTTCTCCATTGCAAAGAGGAACAGAGAGCTTTAAGAGCACAAGCTTAAGGGTGGACGGGGCGGAGATGTGGCCACAGAACGTGTCCCGCGATGGCGGTGAGTTCTCAGGGAGGAGCCGGCAGAGAGGAATTTAGCTGGAGCTGGGTGAGATTTCATGCTCGACGGGGTGCGAGGTGGCGGTTCGGGTCTGGAGGGGGTGGAACGGAGAGGCGCGGCCACACTTGGACAAGCGAAAGGTTAGACCGAGGTTTGTTTGGATCTGGGTTAGAGGCTGGTCTCCAGGCTGTGCAGGGGACTGGCCGAGCTGGAGGAAGCGGCCGATTTACTGGTGTCAATGGTGAGGTTGATGCCACTGTCGATGGCGTTGTTGTTCTTGTTGGGGGACGAGGGCTGGCTGGAGTACATCTTCCTCCTCCGAGCGGAGTCGTCGTCCATGTCGTCGATGAGCGGGATGTTGGGCGTGGAGTCTTCTATCCTAAACTCGGGGTGTGTCATGAAGTTGTGGATGGACGTTCTGGAGTCGGGTTTTTCCAGGCCTTCATACAGGGAGCTACGGAATGCATTCACAACGCGGATCTGTAGCAACAGAGGCAAGAACGAGAGGGGACAGCGATGAGTGATGTGGCGAGAGTCTGACATCGTGTGGTTGTTGGGACCCTGGGAAATAGAGAGAGAGAAGGGGGGGAGGGGGGTGGGAGATGGAGGAGAGAGGAGGATAAAGGGGAAGGAAGAGGCCTCTTTGTGTGTGAGGTTGTAAGAGGTGGAGGAGGTGGAGGTAAGAGAAGGAGGCATCTGCAGTCTGTGTTCAGCTTTCACGAGAACACTACAGTTCACAAGTCACTCAACTGTGGCGTGCACTAAGGACAACTGCCAGGAAAACAATCGGAAAAAAAAAAACCCAACCAAAAACACAACAAAATCATACATTGAATTTTAAGGAAAAACAAATTAAGAAGCAACACAAATGCTCGTTGTAAGTATACGCTTTAGTCCAATGTGCTGTATACCTAGAAACAAGCCATGTTAATAAATGGAATGCGAACGGAAAAGATTATCACATGCAAAGGTTGAAGAAATCTGGTGGACGAGGTCAGTGAGAAGGAAGGCAGGTTAGATCTGAGAGATCCAATCGGGTGGTTTAAAACTTCTGGAGGCACCAGAGTCCCATCTGGTACAGTATCCACACAGACGCTGAATGAGACACATAAACACACACACACACACACACACACACACACACACACACACACACATAGCACAGGGTGGCAAAAGCGTGGTCGCCAAAAAACAACAATAACGAACGCAACCAAACAACACACTCGAATTAAAAACAGAAACACTGCGACGTAAAGACGACAAGTCAATGCAGCATGTTCGGGTTTCATGAACACAGGAAGTCAAAAGGAAACACAGGTAACATGCGACGAGACGACAGGATGGTGACAGAGTGGATACCAGCACACAGGCCGCTGACACAACACACAGGATGGTGAATGTTTACGCTTGAAATATTAGTGGTCTGATGGCCAGAGCACATCTCAACTCCATGCACGAGTAAACAATCAAGTATAGGCCGCAAGTAACTACTGTATCCGCCTCCGTGTGCGGGGCCGAGGATGTGTAGGAACCATTGGGTGGTCGAAAACGCGCTTGGTGAGTTTTTCTGTGTGTTACAAACTAGACACAGATGTGTGTATATTGTATGCACGCTTACCCCGTGTAACACTATACTTTAAGGAGTGACGTCAGCCCAATACATGGACAAATGATTCTAAATCAATTCCATGGAATTTACTGCACCGACATACAGTGTGATCCCAATGCGATACCTGGTCGACCAAATTCTGAGACGATGAATCCAATGGTACTGAAGGTGTCAATGACACGTTCGTTTTGTTATGATTGATGGCGACAGCAACATATTTCTAGATCTGCAAGTTATAGCAATTTTGTTCTCGTTTATTTTTCCATGTCTTGTTCTCCTTGTTGACACAAATTTAAAAAATGCAATAACAATAATTAGTGTCTTTTATGAGAAGTTGCACAGTTAAACATTTATTGTTTGTAAGGACCAGAAAGGCTCGTTTGAATGAGTTCGTGTGACAAGATGTCTGACGAGTAAGACTGATGTGGTGTCAGAAAGGGGAGGGGTGGGGGTTGAATTTACATTGGTGCTGTAGAGGGTCTATGGCCATAACTATGGCAACGTGATAGTGAGCTACACTGACAGTCTGGAATGACAAAATGGGATGAAATGCTGATACAGTGCAGTTCTGATTTTCTGCCTTTCCCTCAGTTCCTGTTCAATCGCAAGATTTAAAACCTCCAAGTCTATTCATACACTAAAGATTTTTTTTTAAAGTTTGCAAATATATAAAGTCTTTAAACATGTACATTCTTATTCAATAATACTGTTGCTTCTTTTAAATGTTTTTAAAGTAATGTGTACAATAGTGTGTTGCCGCTGCAGGAAATATACAAGAATAAGGTACATTTTGCAATAATTCAATCCGGAGTGATTTGCCTCTTTAGCAATAAACTAACACGTGGAGCAACTGATTGATGCAACTCATACTTGAATGTTTACCCACTCCCTTGGTGAGGTGAGTTGATTGTCATCAGTTCACGTCTGTCAAGACACACAAAAATGGGAGGTAGGGATGATGGACGCTGGGAATGAGCAGAGGGAGACAAACTCACAACCTGAAATGTCACGCCGTGGGTATCACCCTTAGTCCTGCGATCCTAGCACTCTGGGGAAACAAACACACATCCACCAATGAGAGGACAGTACACCCAAGCGTTGGAGGAGATATCAAGATGAATTTCAAATCCAGTATGAACAGCAAAAAAAAAAAGATAAAAAATAGACAGAGAAAGAAAAGAGAGGACATGAAAAAAGCAGAGAGCAAGAAACGAAAAAACAAAAGAGACACATCTTCAGGGGTGCCAACCTCAAACGCAGTCAATTGTTTATAGAATTTTCCAAAGGTGTTTAGAAAGGTTTGTGTGTTGTGTTGTTGGGCGGCACCCCTGAAGCAAAGAGAGAAGCACAGAAGCAGACTGACAGAGTTCGGACTCACGACCAGTAGTGGGAGGAGCAGTAGCAGCAGTAGTGCTTGTAGGAGAGGAAAGGGCATTGGACAAGGACACGTGACTAGGACTAGAAACATTGGTTACATCCTGCGTCTGGCTGGTGGTGGATGACTGGCGTCTCAGAGCTCCCGCCCCCTGAAAGGAGGTGCCACTCTTGAAGGTGTTGACTACTTCAATCTGTAGGAGGAGACCAGGGACAGGAGAGGACACATAGCTGCTCAGAGTGACTCAGGCCAAATGGAAACACAGGTGGAGAGGCTGGTTGACTGTGATGATGAAAGGGATTGTCTCCGGCACAAAAAAAGATCCGACAGTAGTACTCCCTCAAAAAACTTGGTTGTAACTTGAAGCTACGGGGTAAAAGTTACAGATCTAGAAAAGCGTTGGGCTCTTTTTTTCTTCGTTTCATTCTGTCTTAAGGACATGGCAGTAAAATGAGCTGAGGGGTATTCAGCTGAATATCCTACACACTGAACCTTTAGATGTCCAGGTCAAATTGCAAATAATAGAATAAGCCACAAAAAAAAGAATAGCAAGATTTTCTCTGATATTTCTGATGGAGTTTTGGATTTATTGTATCTGGATTTCAGACAATGTACTTTTTTGTACATTGTCTTCTTTTTTCTTTTCCTGGCAATTGGGCTGATTTGAACTTCTCAGAATCATCTTCCTGTTTTATTCATATCAATAAATCACAGTATCTTATTCTGGGGCAAAATCCTATCTCATGGTATACAAGAACAACTCTTTTTGAGAGTTTGCTTTTATGTCTAGATGGTTAAACTTACACAAACTTACAAACTCATTGGTTCAAAGTGCTGGGGAAATGATCCTTATTCATTATTGAGGGACAGGCCAGCAGTTTGATTTGAAGTTTGTCTTTTTATCCTCCTCTAAATAAATTGCACTTATCTGAGCCATCTCCCCATCTATAATCAAAGAGAGTCCTATCAGACCTGATTGTATACAGGCTGAAACTCCAAATGAATACAAGTAAAGTGCAGTTTTCCTTTAATCCTTCAGAAAGCAGTACTTCTATTTTCTCCCAACCCCTTTTAGCTGCTTCTGTGTGATGAGGGCCACAGATCCTTGACCCTGGACTGTCAGAGAGATGAAATCATTCCAACACAAGGACAAGACTGTCCTGAATTTCACAGTGATGGCGGTCTGCAGAACATCATGTTTACACTCCCACTCATCTATCTTCCACAGGTCGGCGCTGGAGCTCACATCAAGGCCCAACTAGAGAACACTGCATCTTCATGAACCTAAACAATTCCTTCTTGAAATGAAACAACTTTATAGCTGTGGCTAACAAACACATGACACAACATAACACAACATAACACAACAAAATATCATAGCAGAACATAACATGACATGACAAAACATATGCAAAGAGTGACTAAAGGTTACTGTGCGTATGACAGTGAGCCACATGCCAAGGGTACGTCTGCAAAGTGGGATTAAAATCTGCAATTATATGTGTTTTAACAATTCATAAAAAAAATATTATAAAGTCATTTTTTTGTCAAGTGAGCATTGTATAAACATCATGGAGTTTGTAGGGATTTTAAAAAAAGAATAGAACATGCAAGTTATTATATTTTGGTTCTGCTCTTGGCAGACGGTCCCTTGGCACGTGGCTCTCATGTTCCGCCTCTATCCGGCGCAAATCGAGCACTGCCTACAGGCTACTGATTACAAAACAAAGACAGTCACATGGGAAAGGTGACCACCGAATCATTTCACTGTCACTTCCTTCCATTTACACCTATTGTTTTTCTGAGGAAGAATCAAACAGGCCAGTTCTTTTTCTATCAAGTCAAGCAGCCATACTGTAACATCGAGAATAAAGGTTGCTCTTCTCACCTGAGTTTGAATACGGTTAAGCCCTCTGAACCATAGAATCTGCCCTCTCCTCAGCTCCCTCTCTGCATGGTCAATTTCCTCATTATCTTCGTTTACGTCCTCCTCTGGCATCTCATCTTTCTTGGTCAGCTGTCCGGCCCTCCTCAAGAAGCGCAACCTGCTGTTGGGAATGCTGGCTATGATCTAACCCACAAAGTAGACAAGACAGAAGGTCAAACCACAGAGGCATCGCACTCGTGGAGGAGACGGATGGCAGGAGATTCTAAGATAGAGAATTGGATGTATTGGCACGTTACCTGGCCCCAGATAAGCTCTCCCAGCCCCAAGAAAACACACCACATCCACTTCTCCAGGTCCAGGGGTTTACAGCTGAATGGCTTCCCCCCAAACTGGACAATTACAATCTAGAAAAAACCAGAAATCAGACTCAAAAACACGGCAATCGAACAAATAGTCAGATCGAGTAGTTGGCATCAGCTTACCTGCACGGCAAAGGTGCCAAAAACGATTATACAGAAGATGGGGTTCCTGAGGATGCCGTCAAACACGTTTCTCTCCCCGTGGATCTTTCGCGCATTTATCTCATTAAACAGCTGCATCATGACGAAGGCATTGAATATGATGGTGTAGTGCTCCGACGGAGGAGCGTGGAGAGGCGCGTTACGACCGGAGTCGATGTCGAAGATTTTTTCGCCTGCGTGGTGAGAGAGACAATTCAACGACCCCTCGACGCGAACGCGAGGACAGGGACGCGCAGAGCGCAATCACAGCTCTTACCGACAAAGAGCAGGGTGAAGATGATGATGAGCTGAAAGACGGCGTGTCCCAGGATGTTCTTCGTCATGGTGCTGGAGATGAGGGGCTTGTTGCGACCGTATGGCTTCCTCTTCAGCAGAGACTCAGTGGGGGGCTCGGTCGCCAGGGCCAGGGATGCAAACGTGTCCATGATCAAGTTCACCCACAACATTTGCACAGCCTTCAGAGGGGAGTCCTGGGGGTATGTGGGTAAAGTGTTACATGGCCACGCATTCACAACCTAGTATGTGTCTCGCTTTTCCCACATGAGACACGACAGGCTATCTTGACTGAGGACACTCGCATGCTGAGGGGAGGACAGGGATCAAACCTGCTGGAAAAGGACGACCACTTTAAGCCCCGCCCACAGTCTCCCCGCTGAAAGAACTAGCACATAATGTATACTCGGTGATGCAATTAAGTTGATAGGGGCAGATCATTACTTGTGTTGCCCTCCGTAGAGTCATTGAAGTCAGCGTTTGAAGATCTGCTTTGATTTAATTAGACTTGCAAACAAAAAAAATAAAATAAATAAACCCTGGGTCCTTTTATCTTATGGTAAATCGTAGACATGGTTAAGAGCACATCATGTGTGCTGTTTCTGTGCGTAAGATTCCTTATTGCACTTTTCATCACAACAAACAACGGCAAAGTAAACCGCACGGAGGAATAGCTCAAAGATGTATGATTGCTTTCTCAACATTTCTATGAATGCTCACCCTTCCTTCCTGGCATTTAATGCAAAAACTGTGAATGCATGATGGTGCAACATAGCGGTCTCTGTAGAGCGGACCTGCCCCAAATACATAGGTTGTAAGTGAAGCCAATTTGAATATCAAAGGATCACTGTATGTTAGCTAGATTTTTTTTTTTTTTTTTTAAATCTCGCTTGAATATCACAGTTTATCGATGAGCAAAAATGATAGTCATATGTACTGTACTGTTTTTATATGGTGTTGTGTTGACTACGTCATCTGACCTGCGTGATGCAAGCGCCAGTGAAGGCGACGATGACGGCCACAACATTGACAGTGAGCTGGAACTGGAGGAACTTGGAGATGCTGTCGTAGACGTTCCGCCCCCACATCACCGCCTTGACGATGCTGCTGAAGTTGTCATCGGTCAGGATGATGTCGGACGCCTCCTTGGCCACATCTGTACCAGCGATACCCTGGAAGAATGGGGACGTTGCGCGGTCAGAGAGACAAATCAAATGTGCTTATCGTTGCTATCTTCATTTCTCTGTCCACTCCAGGAAAGAGAGGAGAAATCTGAGCCCTGCAACCACTTGTCAAAAGCTGCGGTCTGCTTCGATGACTAATAATCACGATGTGGATTAACTAAGTAAGAGCGTGTGGGTGTTTTGATAACAGGATTATTGGGCGGAGCAGGGAACACTGGTAATGACATCCATTAATACATCTAGGGAATAGTGGGTGGTATTTTCAAGAAGTGAAGAAAACCTCAAGAGTGCCACTATGTTACGCGATGGGGAGCGGAGACGAATTGGTTCGAGCCATTGAAAATGAGGAGAGAAATCTCAAGTATCCGAACCGAAGCAGTTGAGATTCGCTGAAAGAACAGAATGTTTATTATTTTTTCATTTTATTTATTTATTATTTTTTTTATTTTCTAACCGTGTGTTGTGTAGCAATTTGGAGAAATCTACTGCTGGGAGGCTGGATGCTGATAGCCACTAGGGGGCGCCAGCAATCTATACAGCCCGGGGGAGGAGCGCATGGGAAGGAACCCCCTAAATAAATGCTGCAGAGGTGAGGAGGACGTCTGCAGATGTTGACTGAGATCATTCTTACATGCAGGCGCACACACACACACACACACACACACACACACACACACACACACACACACACACACACACACAGGGAGGAAAAGAACAGAGGATCAGTGGGGGCAGCTTACCATGGCGAAGCCGACGTCAGCTTTCTTCAGAGCAGGTCCGTCATTGGTCCCGTCTCCTGTCACAGCCACCACCTGCCTCTGCTCTGCGATGGTGCTGTCAATGATTCCTGTGCAACACACAACGCCGTGGATTCATGTGCACGGAATACAAAACCACGAGAGACTGCATGATTCAATATGATCTTTGGAGCCTGATTCGAATCACGTATGGCATCATCGCTGCATTCGGAGAATCATGCCATGCGTAAAAATGGACATTAAAGGTGCAGTGTGTAAGATTTGGTGGCATCTACAGGTGAAGTTGCATACTGTATACATCACTTCGCCCTTCCCATTCGAGCATACAGGAGAACCTGTGGTGGCTCTTGGTCATTAAAGCTCTAAATATATATATACAAAAAATGGCAGCCCCTATAGGGTGGACCCGCTACTGGTGTAAATATAAATTAAAGGGCTCATTGGGATTATACATTTGTAAAATGTCTGTATATCATTTTTTTTGGGGGGGGGGGTCATTCTATTTCCATAGATAGAAGTGGCCGAAATGTGACACACTGCACCTTTAAAGAGGCTCAGAGAGTCCGAATATGAAATGGTGCACAGTCAGTGGCTTTACCTTTCACAAGCGTGTGTTTATCAGTTGGAGAGGATCTGGCCAACACCCGGAGTTTAGGCCAGACCTTGTCGATGCGCTCCTGCTCCACCTGGACACACGTGCGCGAGGAGTCACACAGAAAAGAGCAGAACAAGTCATTGCAGTTTCCTCTGTTTCTCGCTCGTTTCTAGCCTCTCCTCTCTCCGCCTCCTTTTCTTTCCCGCACACTGGTCAACTGTCGTCACCGTACCTCTCCCTTCTCGTTGCGGATCCTCCTGTTGAACTCTTTGCCGTCGATGCAGAGGAAGTCCTCCCCTGGGTGGATGATGCCGCACTTGATGGCGATGGCCCTCGCCGTGTTGATGTTGTCGCCCGTCACCATGCGCACGGTGATGCCGGCGCGCTGGCACTTCTGAATGGCGTCAGGCACCTGTTGTGTGAACAAGCGTTGATGGTGAACTCAAAGTTGACCCAGAGCACGTCTCCTATAGATTAGAATCGTCTGTGAACAGTCAGTAAATATTAAACACACAGACGTGTGAAATTCACTAACACTTGAGGTTATTATCTGTCACTTGAGCAGCTAAATGCTCCCCTGTGCTCACTAGATTAGCGGCTAATTTAATGTCTGACGTACGGCGCCAGGTAGGTGGCGCACAGGGAGTTTTTAAAGGGTTCACAATGAGAGCAGTTGTCTGCTGCGGCAGAAAACAACACAACCATTGTGGTGGGACTAAAACCCGTACAGTAGTAGTACAGGTGTGACAATGACATGAAAATGAAAACAAAATATTTTTGGATTTTTTGATTCGTATCCATATTAAAGGTGCAGTGCGTAAGATTTGGTGACATCTAGTGGTGAAGTTGCATTTTGTATCCATCACCTCACCCTTCCCTTTCTAGCTTCCAGGAGAACCTATGGTAGCCCTCGGTTGTCATCAAAGTATGTCCACTCTGGGCTACTGTAAAAACATGGCGGCCCTTGTAGAGCGGACCCCGCTCCTGATTCAAATATAAATTGAAGGGCTCATTTTAGGGTAATGTAAAAATTAAGTCATATAATCAGTGTGATTAAACATTTAGAAAACTGTGACTTCATGACTCCATCTACATATAGATGTGACAAAAATGTGACCAAAATCTTACACACTGCACCTTTAAGAATTGAAGACACAATTTTGTCAATTGTAAATGATTGTAAATCACTTTTTTTTCCCGTGACTCTTTCCTCCAACGATTCCTCCGATGGATTAATGGAGATATCGCAGCACGGTGATTGAGATGCGGTAGAAACAGCGAGAGCTAAGTCAGCGTATGAACATCTTACTCCTGACAAAGGTCAGTGTGGGCGAGCACCGCTCTCCAAACCCACACATCAACACATTTCTGCACATACAACAACAGCTTCAACAATCTGCACATTTATGAGCCTGCACACACACACACACACACACACACACACACACACAATCTACTGCATACACCCAAATATGGAGGCAGGGATATGGATCTTCTCCACCCCCTACTATTTACACTTGGGCATATTGCAGGTACACATGGGAGCATGCATGTTCTCATAAGCATACACAAACATGCAGTATATCATACCGCAGGGCTTGATGAATCCACCAACACAATCCGTGACACATACGCTCAACTGTGCGTTAAACTGCCAAATCAAGCTGCTCAAGCATCCAAACATGAGGGATCGGACTCGTTTAAAAAAAGGGCAGATTACAGAGTAAATGTACAAGACGGATGAGGGCGGCTTTTCAGCTGCGTTCCACTAAAAAAAGAACTGATTTCAGTCTACTTGTGATTTCACGTTGTATAATTCTAATAATAATAATAATTCCTTTGTACATGTCAACATTAGGATTGTGGCTGGTTCAAAATAGACCAAGATAAATAACTATGATGTAATATCAAATGCTTCGAACCTTGGAATTTACTCAGTATCGTCTGTGTCATGTGGCAGACATTACCTGTCATTTGTTGATATGATTATTCTCATGGATTTGATTATTTTAAGATTAATCGATTGAAATACATGCATGATATGTAAAATTGCGAGATGCAACCGTCACCACCTTTTGACCTACAGTCAAAGAGGCCTGGAAGTGTCAGTACTGGTACATATGCAGAGTAGATAAAGGAAAATCAACCCACATTCAGCGATACGCATTCATTCACTCACATTTGCTTTCAAAGGTAATAATAAGATCTGTGAAAGCAAATCAATGATTTCACTTCAGTGAAATCTATTTTCCACCATTCTGTAGAAATCTGTCCTCTCTGCTGTCACTCATGACACTCGTGATATATCAGCCTCTTATCGCCGCTGCTGTCTCTCCACCACCTTTTCCCAGTGCTGCAGTCAGCCGGTCATTTCAAAGAGGTGAAGAGAACACAAGAGGAGGAGGAGGAGGAGGAGGAGGAGGAGGAGCAGAGAGGCTTATTAAAAATACAATGTGGTCAGTGGTACAGAGGAAGAGGTTAAGAGGCTTCTAGGTGAGGCTGAAAACCAAGCCAGACTGAAGAGGATTTGGTTACACTCTCATTTTCCCTGCTTTCTCTCATTACTCCCCTTCCTGCCGCCACGTCGCTCATCCGTAATGAAGCTGATTTTCAATCTGTTTATTTTTCTCCGTCTCGCTCACACACTTTTCCTTTTTTTTTTTCCCCCCCAAAAGGGTGTCTCTCTGTGGGCCACCCTACTCAGCATTAAAAGAACATCGCATTCTAGTGGAAGGAATGAGACACTGATAAACAAACCAAAACAAGTTTACCACTGTGCGTGACCTTTTAGCACAGGGGAAACTCATCTCATCCCCAGCATTGGTCAGTGCTCCTCCTGTCTAGATCTCTGCTTGTGTTGCACGTCGCTTCGGACAAAAGCGTCTGCTGAGTGAATTGTTGAATTGTAGAAAGAGGCAGAGAGAGAAAAAAGGGGTCTTAAATAACTCTGTCATCCCCAGTTTAACTTGTCTGGCTGTTTGTAAGACTATTTGCTTCCTCATTTTGAGGACAATGGATTCTCTGCGTGCCTTCT
>JAFBJT010088929.1:0-29904 GCA_016785325.1 Chascanopsetta lugubris
GGGAGGACAGATGGCAGGTCTGGAAGTGCGGGGGGGCAGGTGGGGGGGGGTGTAGATTTACAGGAGGTGGTATCCATCATGTGCAGCTGCAGGACGGTCCCTGCAGATCGGCGCGTTCTGCCCCGTGTGGAAATACCTCGCCGCCTCCAGCCGAGAGAATCACTCAGGTCCGATCCCTCAGATCCAGACGTGAACTTTGAAGAGCGGAAGGAGAGAAGCTGGAGACTTAACGTGTGGAGGAGCCACGGGCAGGAAGAGGCGGAGCCTCAGAGCTGCCGGGGGTCCCTCAGGTGACCAGCAGGTCACATGACCGTGGTTCAAAGTCCAGCGTGGACGAATTATTCCAATTTCTATTGACGATAGTGAAATACAGGAGTAGCTCAGCAGATAGTGAATTCACTATCAGCGTCCTGGATCCTCACCGTGGAGGCGGCCATGTTTTTTTGGCCCCGAATGGCCCCTGAAGTGTTACCTTAAGCGCTCCCGTGTGTCGCGTTAAGCTCTGGGAAAGTAAACATGGATGCAAATGAGACTTTGGGATGAAAGTCACTTTGAATCAGTCGTGTTTGGCCCCTGAGCTGCAGCTGATGTCTGTTTGGATCATTCAAAAGATTAAAGGTGCATGTTTGATTTTTTTCCTGTTCTTTCTTTAAAAGAATCAATGCTGAGGAACAAAGCTCCAGGGAGAAAAACTTGCAAATGAAAGTGAAGGAACTTTGAATGTTATGCAAAAAGTTAAAAATGTAAATATGGTCCTGCGCTTTGTGTGTTTAGCGACCGCACATTAACACATGACTCACTTTTGTAACGGCTCTGTTTCATCGAAAATCACAAATATCAAATTGAGTAATAATTCATTTGACTTTCACCTTGTTTTTTGAGGAGATAAACTTCTATATTATTTAAGTTCTGTCACTTTAAACACATAAAATCCCTTATATGGTCTTTGAACCCAAGTTACCTTTGAGGCTCTTGAACCAAATCAACTTTAAAACAGACCTTGACGCAACTTTGGTGAGATGAGGAGTGTTCACCTTCACCACTAGATGTCACTTCATTCTACACACTGCACCTTTAAAAAAAAAAAAATAGCATCATACAACCGAAGTATACTCACTGAGTCGTAGTCTGAGGCCCAGCCAGCTCCTCGGTGGCGACTTGTGCAGAACCGAGTTCATGCTCCACTTGTTCGGCACCATCTGAGCTCCCGGGGAAGAAAAGCCTCTACAGCCAGCAGCTCCTCCGGCGTGCGCGCGCGCGCGTGCACGTCTAATTGGTGAAATCACCCAGCAGCGAGCTAATCAATTAACAACAGTGTTGCTTTTCAACTTCGTGTGCACGTCCACGCTCTTCTCCCTCCAACTCTCCCTCCACTCGGGCTCCACGGACACCGACCTCCGGCTCGCAGCTCGCCCCGGCTCCTGCGCTCTCTGCTCGGCGTGAGCACAAAGCAGCCCCTCGGTGAATGCACGGACGAAGGTGAAGAAGAAGAGAAAATCCACGCATTCCTCGGTCCCACGCGAAAAAGGAAAAGTTCACGCCACGCGAGTGCAAAACATCCACGGCGGAGGCGGCGCAGCCTCGGGGAGCAGGACGCCCGGAGTTGACCTGTTGCTGGCGGGGAGAGAGGAGCTCGACGACCCGGCGAAGGCAGCCGGTTCCCGGGGGTTAAACCCGGAGTTGTCGGGGGCCCGGGCAGCTGGGGCTCCGCGCGTGGGTTGGTGAATGGGTCCCGTGGATCAGCGGCGTCTCGGCTCCGACTGCAGCCGCAGTTGGAGGCACAGTGTCCGGCTTCGTCCTCCACCGCCGCCGCCGCCGCCTCCGTCTCCCTCCATTCATTCACAACCTGGATCCACAAAGACTGATTACCGCGGCTCCCGCACACGGAGGTGGTGGTGGTGGTGCTGCACTGACCGCCAGGGGCGCCAGAGAGTCGCGTCCATTCATAGGCAGCGAGGCAGGCGCGCGCACGGAGCAGAGGCGCGTGCACGCGGCTCCTGTGTCTGTGACTTTGTCCCAAAGAGCGGTGGGGCAGAGATGTGGATTAAAGCCCCAGAGGGCCCCGCCGAGACACGGGCCCCCAGGGACCTGAGGGGTCAGTGTGTGTGTGTGTGTGTGTGTGTGTGTGTGTGTGTGGGGGGGGGGGGGGGGGGGGGTGTGTGTGTGGGTGGGGGGGGGGGGGGGCGTAGCTCAGAGAGAGGACGACAAACTGTGAGGAGACACAAACATGCAACAATGAGACACATGGAGCAACTACAAAGAAACAAAACAACAACCAGACAAAACGGTCACAAGCAAAATACAACACAAAAACCACAAAAAGACAAACGTGCAACAAATCCACACATGAAACAACTACAGAGACAAAACAACAACAAAGACACAAAACTGAAGAAAAACGATGCAAAACAGTCACGAAGAGACACACATGCAACAAAATGACACAAAGCAACAACAAACACACAACAGTTGCATGTTGTAGTTGAACCGTGTCCTTAAAACCCATAAATTGTTCAGTGTGTCTAATCTGGGCTCCTGTAAAAACATGGCCGCCTCCATAGAGAGGACCCGCTCCTGATGTAAACAAACAGCCCATTCTGGAGCAATGGAGACAATTCAGACACGTGTGTGTTTATACAAAAAGATCATCTCATTTCTGTCCAAAAAAAGGGTGGCGATGTTTGACACACTGCACCTTTAAAGGTCCAGGTAGCAGGGTTAGGACCTGGTGGCTCAGGCCGTGTCATGGCCGCGCTGCAGCTCTGTGCTTTGCATGAGGAACAGAAAAAAACATCTGACATGACAAAGCCAAAAAAACAATGAGTCGGCCAAAATGCTGCTGCTGTGTTTGTATGCAGCCGCCACACACACACACACACACACACACACACACACACACACACACACACACACACACACAGGCGGCAGCAGGGAACAAAGGGGGTTAGAAAGGGGACCTTTAAACAGCCCACTTAACAAATTAGCAATTCTCCACAGTGTGAGAGGTTGTTTACGTCCTCTGGCTCCTCCCCCTCCTCCCCCCCCTCCTCCTCCCCCTCCTCCTCCATTCATACGTCATCTGATTTTATGATTATTATCTCTGTGACATGACTGTGACACTTCCTGTACAGTTTTAAAATATATACTTCAACACGTCTCTGCTGCCCCCTTGTGGTTTAAAGTATAACATTAAAAACCTCACAAACAAAAACTCCCCCCCACTTTTTAGACTCCACATATTACGCTTTAATAAACATTGATAAAAGCCTAATTTTAAAGACTTTACATCGCCATTGTTCAAGATAGCTAATAAAATATATCCATATGTGTTCATGTGTATAATCACCTGAATATGTAAATGATTGTTTTTATTAGTCCAGAATGAGTTCTTTGTTTACACCAGCAGCAGTTGCGCTCTCCACTAGAGGGCGCCATGTATTTACAGTAGTACAGTTGAGTTTTAATGATAACTAAAGGCTACAATAGTTTCTATGACATGTTTGGAAGGGAAAGGGTAAGGTTGTAACACTCAGCTTCACCAATAGATGTCAGTAAATTCTACATACTGTACCTTTAAGGTGAAGTTTAAACAGTCAAAATAAAATACTGGCATTCATTTGTAAATGTATGTGGTTTACTGATCTCAATAGATTTAGTGGATCTTGACCTTGTGTACACGAGTACTGGATGTAAACATAAATATTCTTTTTTTTTTTTTTTTAAATATCGTTATTACGAATGAAAAAGCCACAAGAGTGAATCGGGGACTACAACGGGTGAAAAAGCCACTTCTAGATTGAAATCTACGTTTATGTAAAATATTGTGAGGGTTAAACAAAACAAAAAAAACAAAAAAAACACGAGTAAACAGGTGTGAAAAAAAATCACTTGAAAGCGGGAAAAGTTGTTTTCGTTTAATAATAGTGACTGGCAGGATGGTGTGTGTGTGTGTGTGTGTGTGTTTGGAATGTGGCCTTCAAATCAGACGAGAGCTTTGAGTCGAGGGTGAGAGATGATCGTCCAGAGTCCACGTTCCTGCAAACCTTGAAATGAGGAGGAGGAGGAGTTTGGTGAAGTGATGGATCAGCGCTTCAGTAGAAAAGTCATTACATCCCTGCATGACTGGGTCTGATCAGTCCTTTGAAGATCCTCAGTTTCCCTGCTCCGCTGAGGTCGAAGCTGTAGTCGGCGGTGAGGTACGGCGCCTCGCCCTCAAAGTCGCTCTGGAACACGAGAACGGCAGAATGGTGAGGTCACAGTTGCAGCTGATCGGATTAAAGGCGCAGTGTGGGAAGATGTGGTGACAACTGGAGGTGAAGATGGATGAAGTCTTACACACTGCACCTTTAAAAGGTAAAGTGTCGGGGCGTGCACGGAACAGACCTGTGATGCGAGGATGCAGGAAGGCAGCAAGATGGCGCCCAGCAGGAGGCAGTTGACCTTACGGAGAACGGAGGGATCGACGGGCGTCAACAGGAAGTAGAGACCTCGAGCCATGTCGATGCCTCGGAGCACACCTGCCACACAGCACACGCAAAAACAAGGTGGTCACGTGTTGGGTTCCACGCAGGCGAGACCTGGGCCGAAAATCCAAAGTGGGAGGAGCCTAATGATGACGTACCGAAGCCCACACACGGACAGATGGGGGCCTGGGACAGAAGGACCGGACCTCCTCTGCTGGTGACCTTCTCCCCCACGCAGCACAGTCCCACCAGGGAGGCGTTGGCGGCGTAGAGCGTGTGCTTGGGCGTCACCTCGCAGTGGATCACACCGAGAGCCACGGCTGAGTGAGGCACCTGAGGATTCGGAGGGACATTGGTTCGAAACCCGGTGAGGAAACTGTCTTAGTCTCCGGCGGAACACAACGGTGTTGTCACCGCTCGACACCATTTTCCTGAAAATGGAAGTCGAGGCATTTCGTTGGCCTCCGAAAAAGTGTTTCCTCTGATGGAGAGCGCCCCCTGCTGCTCAATGCTGGGATTGGTTTCTTAGTCACGACGACGATTCGAAACTTTATTCATCCAAAAGTGAGGAAAGTTCACCGTTCACCGTCTTAAAATGTACTTTTTATCTATAGAACAATGTGCGGTTCAGTATCTTGCCCATGGGCACTTCAGAATGCAGAATTGGGAAGGTGGGATTTGAACCTCTGACCCTGTGGTTAGAGGAAAGTGCCACGTAACACAGAACAAGATAAATAAACATAATATGTTTTTTTTTTAAATGCTGGTACGAGAATATAAAGACTGCAAATGAAAAAATACAACAAATCAAAATGATATATATCTATATCTATCTATATCTATATATATATATCTATCTGTCATGTACCTGGTAGGGGGTGAGGCTGTGTAGAGGTTGGACTGGTCCAGCCTCAGGAGACTGCAGCTGACTCAGGTAAGCTAACAAGGACAGTTCTCTCTGCTCGTTGCTGCGCTGGTGTCTCCTGTCAAACATGAACGAGAGCAATTTACTTTAGAAAAAAAATAAATAAAGAACTAAGTGAAATGGGAATCATCTCTCCGAGTACTTACGAAGTTCCTTGTCGCGCCACGCCTTCAAACTCTGACTGCACGATGAGGTGGGTGTAGCTTTTGGGGACGGCGTGGCTCTCCGTGAACTCATCCAGCGCCGTCTGGGCGGGCGGGTGCGTGTGACAGCCGTGCGCCGACCGCAGGAAGTCGGGCGTGAGGGCGGGGCACTGCGTCAGACCCCCGTGACCCAGCTGGACCACGTGCGAGACCGGGAAGACGCGGATCATGTCGATGAGCATCTGGAAACCGAATCCTGCGAAGGACAGAGACGATGACTCGGACACCGTTTACAACTCCTGTGTCCCGACGCCTCCTCATGCGCTCTCGCCGCTGACCTTTGACCCAGCCCATGGTGTTGATGACCACGGGCGTTTCTCTGCTCTGGGGGCGTCGACGCCACAGGGACTTGAGGGACTCCAGGTACCGGTCCAAGTCGGACTCGCACGACGAATGGCCGTAGTAGATCATGTGCTCCGGTGTTCGCTGATGCGTGAAAGGTGGACCTGAGGGACGAGCGGATGTAAATCACAGTCACACAGAGCAGCGATTTCAGACCCACTGACTGAAGCCCCGCCCCCTCCACACCTACATACCTAGAAGCGGCTCTTTAACGGTCGACAGGGACAAACAGCCGGCAGGGGTGAACTCCGTTTGACCCAGGTCACCTTCCAGGTAATCTACACATGTGGTGCTGCAGACACACACACAAGTACATGTTGGGTCACATTCTCATTATCATAATAATTGATACACTATGAATAATCCTATGGACGCATGAGAACTTACTGATTTAGTAAGGTGTTGATGAGGCTGCGGATGAAAGTGGACTTGCCCACGTTCTTTGTGCCACATACGAGGATCACAGCACAACCGTCCATGTCCCCTGCAGAGAACACAGGTCTACATTCAGTCTGGCTGTGAGACACACACAGTGTCGGCTTCACTGGTCGATCATTGATACATATTATTATTATGAAGAAATACTGTTGTTGTTGTTGTTGTTGTTGTAATGGTCAATACACACGGCATGAAAATACATAATATGTGTAATTCATTCAAAATCCAACATAAAATCCAGATAATAATGATAAGAATTCAGTTTAATATATGAAAAAAAAATTAGGATACAATCGGTGCTACAAAAAAGTGCTTTGTTGCAGATAAACCAGGGAGGATGAACACAAAGATTTTGCACTTTTTATATCAAATTTTGAATTTTATTTTTCATTAAAATATTTGTAAACTGTTGTAGCGTGATTAAACTTTAAAAAAAACAACTTATTGTTTTATGGTTTACTACGCTGGTTTTATTAAAGTATGATAGTACTCAGACAGATGAAGCCTTTGTGCAAATATGAGGTGTTATGGAAAATGTGACTGGTTCTAAAAAGTAATACTGCCTTAAAGTCCCTCGTGCTCATTCACGCGGCATGTCATGTGACATGTTGTCTCATTAACATACCGGACAGCAGCTCACCTCTGCAGGCACCGACGACCGTGTTCAGAGCATCTCTGTAGCTCCTCGATATCTTCATGCCCTCGATGTTGCCGAGCAGAGGAATCACACCCAAAGCATTGAGAGGGGAGTCGTGAACCGCTGACACCAGTTCACTCTGCACACAAACAGGGCCAGGAGGAAGCGCCTCTATGAGCTACACGTGACACGGGCTGCTCCCTCTACATCAAAGACTGAATATTGTACAATAAGAGCCAAGAGTGGGAATCTTCAGTTTTACCATGGTGGGGCTGAAGAGTTCACCGAGCTCTGAGAAACTCGACATGAACCGCGTGAGAGGCGTCTCCATCCGCTCCAGCAGGACGATGGACGAGCGCGCCGTTACTCTTTTCAACAATCTCTTCTGAGATTCTGCAAAAGCCAAGAATAAAAATAAAACACAGAGTCACATGAAATCCACTCGAGCTCAAATATACACACAAAAAAAAGGATGTATGAATAGGTCATTTACCTGATGACAGATGTCTTCGTAGAATGGGTAAAGCCTCGGTTTTGGCGTCTCTGTTGGTTAGAGGACTTTCTAACGCTCTGATGGACAGTGGACAGTGTGAGGCCGGGGAGAGGAGCGGATACGGCTGCTGGCCTTCTTCGATGGTGAAGCCCATCACTTCTACACGTCCAAACAGGCAGGTCAGGAAACACTTTCCACGGAAACACAGGGTCTGCAGGAGAGACACGTTATCTTCAGTATTTGTGGAGATTGTAAAGGATTAAAGAATATCATTAAAGGTGCTATATGACATTTTGACTAAGTTACACTCATCAGGAACGGAGAGTGAGACTGTGAGAAAACAGACGTAACCCAAACAAACAAGTTAACTTTTGTTTGTTTACTGTGGATAACGGGTATAAGGATGTGCTTTTTGGTTTAATTGCTGTATTTTCTAAAATAAAAATAAATCTATATATACAGTTCCCCCATACAGCCTTTTATTGTAAACACAGAAACACCAAAGTACAAAGATGCACATCTTCCAGTCACGGGATAAAAATAAAAGTTAGAAAAGCTGTTTAAAAATGAATGGATTCAGTCAACAGGAAACGTGACTCAATGCTTTTACTTTGAAATATTCAGAGTGCGTGATGCAAACACTCTTGTTTGTTTTTGATGTTTACTTTTGAGATAAAAGTAGCTACTGTAAAGAGAAGCGAGTGAACTGAAGCCAAATATATAAATATATATATTTTGGTATGATTTCGGACGGAAAAGTAAAGACATGTCCTTTAACTTCCTCGTCTTTACTGACAATGACCTGACACATACCTGATCCTTCTGCATGACCAGCACAGCATGGTTTTGCCGATCGTCCTTCTCTGCACAGTCACGAAGAGCCTCCTCCTCCAGTCGACCCGGCTTGACCTCCTTAACGTCGGCCGCGGGCTCCAAGCCGTTCCCATAAACCGACTGGGAATACTCCTTCCACTCCTGAGAGTCATCAGAGTCATTTTCCATAGTAAAGGCTGAACTCCCGTTGGCCTGACCGTTGGGCTTCTTCGCTCCGGACTTGGCGGCGTTTTTCTTTGAGTCAGTGACGGGCTTGGGTTTCGACTGTAGCCTCTTGACGGCAGGTTTTTTCTTTGCGGTCGCCTGGTGCTCTTTCGCCATCTGGGCCATGACGGGGGACGAGTCGAGCCGAGAGGGGGCGACGGTGGGTCGGCTCCGTTTGCCCCGCACATCCTTCCACTTCTGATTTTTGGCCGGGCCTTTGACCTGTACGTTTTTATTCACCTTCATTTTCTCCGATCAACAGCTGCTCATGCGGGTGCCGAAGAAAAGAAAAGGGGGGAGCCTGACGAGAGAGAGAAAATATTCATATACAATTCCATGCAACCTGCTGAAAGACTAATGAAGTGATCACATTGGCAGCCATCAAACATTTGGGGTGGCGCATTTAGAAATGAGACTCTAAGCAACTTAATTTGATTTGTTTTATTTTATTAAGCACATTCAGCTGAGAGTCAGGATACCTTAATACCTGGTTATCACATTACTGTGTATAAATAGTATGTATATTAAACAGTTCTGCGTTATTCTAAGTACAGTGATATTGTTCATATTTATGTATTAAACAACATTCATATTGGTTGACAATGATACAAATATAGACCCAAGTCCTTATTTACTTTAACAAAGCCTGTGAGCCAAGAGCTAACTTGATTCAACACACAATTATGACAGTCTAAAGCTAAGCTAACCATGCTAACACAACAATATGCAGCTCCGCACTGACTTACTCACGGCTTTATACTCAAACTGTGACGCTTAGCAGACAACGACGCCACAATTTAAACGGAAGCGGATGTAACGCAACATTAAAAACGTTAATTCATACTTAATTTGGAGTTTCTACTGATAGATGTCGCAGTCTGCACAGGAAACTAGCATTAGCTGCTATGTTAGCAGCTGCTGTCAGACTCCGATAGGCAGAACTTACCCCCCGGCGTGTGGAAAAAACACTGTAGAAATACAGTGGTGGTGTTTTGTGGTTTTACTAAGTTGGGGCCCTGTGTGTTTTGCTAAAGGGGCTCCAGTGAGGCAGCTAGCTGTTGATACTACTGTGCTAACGGTGCTAGCTTACATGTGTGAGCCACAACTACACGCCGCGTCCGGGTGGTCGACTATGACCTATTCCGGTGTGCTCTTATTTATGTTTAAGTTGTTTCTACTCATATTTCTGGAAAAAAAATCTGATTAAAATTAGTTTTAACAAAATACAGTCCAAAAAGAGGACTTTATTTACTGTAGTTGTATTTATATTCTAGTAAAAATCGCTGTTTATTAGTGGTCAACAAACATAGCTGCCTGAGTTTGGTCGCGTAATTACCGTCACTTCCGGTTCCTCTCAACAGTTTCTAGGGGCCTACAAGAAACAAAAACAAGGTGCGCGTAGCAACGCTTTGCTCTTTTTGTTTCACCGTCTCTATGTTAGATTAAAAGCGAATGTAGCGTATCGATTAAGAAGAATAAATAATCAGTTTCGCTCCATCCGGTGGACTCGACTGCGGAGATGCAGCTGTCGGGTGAGTACCACGCTTAGGGAGCGTCTTTAAAGATCAGTGCGAGGAAATAAACGTGGAGGTGCGCAGGTAGCTAGGGGTTTGCAATATTTGTAAAATTACACGAATTGAGTAATTACGCTAAAATTATACTACAATTCTCTATTTTCAAATAACAAAGTATCAATGTGTTAGCTGTTTTAGTAACCGCCGCAAGGCAGTGGAGCGGCCATTTTTGTGCAAACGGTATTTTTAAAGGTACAATGTGTAATGTTGAGGTGAAAATATTTACATTTATATTTGGAAAAATTAGATAGTACATGTTTTTATGGGCGCTTGCGTACAATCACGTGAATTAATGATTGAATTGTTGTTTTCATTTGACTAGAATGAGTTGTTTAAGTTTACGAAGCAAGTTTACGGAGCAGGTCCTCTCTATAGAGGCTGCCATGTTGTTTTTACAGTAGCCCAGAATACACACACGGTAGCAAATATAAGATACTGCTACTATTGAAAGCCAAATTCACAGAAAATAATTGAAAGAAAAGAATGTAAACAACACGGTATCTATTGTATATTAAAGTGTAATAAATGTGTTGTTCTATAGAAAATTTTATCATCAGCAACTAAGCCACGTGTTAGTGAGTTTTAAATGAGTCATATTTTCAATTTTTGATGACTATGAAGTGTACGTGTCCGATGCAGGAGCCGGGGTGAAGCCTGCAGCACAGAGCAGCCACGCACAGCGTGTCCTGTCCTCCCTGAACCAGCAGAGGGCGGTGGGCAGGTTCTGCGACGCAGCCTTGAACATGGGAGAGGGTCTGGTGTACCTGGCTCACCGCAGCATCCTGGCCTGCTTCAGTGACCTCTTCCAGCAGTCCGACGTGTCCCCGGCCCCCTGCACCGAGTTCTGCCTGGAGGAGTGTCCCAACCACGGCCTGGAGCTGCTGCTCAACTTCATCTACACCGGCGAGCTGCAGCTGAACCGGGACAACCTGGCCGAGGTGCAGCACGCCGCCGCCAGCCTGTGCGTGCCCGACGTCCTGCTGCTGTGCGAGCGCTTCCGGGAGACGGCGGCCGATCCTCAGCCCGTCAAGCGCAAACGCGGGAGGCCGCGGAAAAGTGCGCCCGACGCGAGCCCGCGCTGTTCGGTCAAAGAGGAGGTGGCGAAAGACGAGTCCGGGTTGGATCCTGCTACGACCGTCGGTGGAGCCCCGCCCACCACCACCACCACCACCACGCGCTCAGGTCGCAGAGTGAAGGGCCCCAAGAGGCTGGTGACCGATGAGGCCGAGGCCCCGAACACTGGGGCCACAGCCTGTGAAATAAAGACCCCGAAGGCCCCGACTGAGCCTGCAGAGGGAGGGAGTGGGAATGAAGAGGCAAACCAGAACTCAAGGACGCCTGCTGGTGAAAATGAGGTATGACAGGCATTGTAGTTGTTTTATCATTATTATTCTTATTATTATTATTATTATTATTATTATCTAAACAAATGTGGGAAACCAAAACTTAGTTCTGCCTGGTGGTGAAACTGAGGTATAACCTGCAACCATAAGCATGACAAGGCCTGATTGTGACACTAACAGTGTTTACACAACCACATTATTTATTATTATTATAATTATGATGTAATAAAACAATCTGAAAAAAGAAATCAATATAAATAAATCAAAAATACACGTCTTGTTTTGTGTTGCAGACAAACGAGCTTCACATCGACATCAACGACAACGGCGTGAGCCTGCAAGCGGCGGCGGCGGAGGACAGCGATGACGCCGGCGGGTTCGACTGCGCCGCCGAGGGCTCGGACGAGGACTACGTACCCTCCGCCGAGGCTCCGCCCCCCGCTCCCTCCACGTCGGCCGCTCGGAGGCGCAGGGCCCACGCGAAGGCGGTGAAAGCGGAGAACGGCGAGGTGGTGGAGAAAGACTCGAAGAAGAAGAGGAAGAAGGAGGAGGAGTCGGTGCTGTGTCCCATCTGCGACAAATCCTTCAAGAGCAAGTACTACCTGAAAGTACACAACAGGTACTGCGTTGGTTTGCGTCCCTCACGTCGATGTTCGAACAGCAGATACGAACACTCGTGTTTTGCAGGCGTCACACGGGAGAGAGGCCCTTCGCCTGCTCCAAATGTGGAAAGAGATATTTCAGGAAGGAGAATCTTCTCATTCACGAGATCCGGGACTGTGCTCGGTTGCAGGTGAGGAAGGAAACCAACTCTTTCAGCTCGTGTGTAAAGTTCTACGGTGTAATTGTGCGTTTGTTTCTTTGTTTGTGTCTTTGTTTGTGTACCCGCAGTCGTACTCCTGTGGGATGTGCCCTGAGACCTTTACCGGGAAAGAGCAGCTTCGTCTGCACGTGATGTCGCACACGGGCGACATGCCCCATAAGGTGCCGACTCCACCCAGCCCCAAGATCAGATCATTGGTTTTTCAGAGTGTCTTTACTGACTTCCTGTTGTTGTTGTTGTTGTTGTTGTTGTTGTTGTTGTTGTTGTTGTTTTCCTCAGTGTTCTCTGTGTGCTGAGCAGTTCATGCTGAAGAAATACATGACGATGCACATGATGAAGGTCCATGGTTACCCCAAACCACACGCAGTGAGTTTACCCCAACCCTAACTCAGTGGGTATACTGTTATGATGTAGTATTAGTACCAGTACTAATACTAGGATAGAAGTGATACTATTACCGCACCGTATTCACCATTACCATAGCATAGCATACCATTCCATAATATAGCATAGCATAGCATAGCATACCATTCCATAGTATACCATATGATAGCATAGCATACCATAGCACATAGCATACCATAGCACATAGCATACCATGCTACAACATACCATAGCACATAGCATACCATGCTATAGCATAGCATAGCATAGCATACCTTACTGAACCTTACCATGTAAACTCAACCTGTTGTCCTCAGTGTCCTCAGTGCACCAAGACCTTCCTGACGCGCACGGAGCTGCGCGTGCACGAAGCCGCCAAACATCGAGGCGAGAAGCCCTTCGTGTGCGAGGAGTGCGGCCATCGGGCGTCCAGTCGAAACGGCCTGCAGATGCACATCAAAGCCATTCACAGGTAGAGTCTTATACGCCCGACTCCTCCCACTCACGGCTCCCGTCCGGACACGCATGAAGTGACTTCGACCGTTGTCGACAGAAACGAGCGTCCGTTCGTGTGCAGCCTGTGTGGCCACGCCTTCTCCCAGAAGAACAACCTCAACATGCACCTGCGCATCCACAGCGGCGAGAAGCCGTTCCAGTGTCACCTCTGTGGGAAGACCTTCAGGACTCAAGGTACAGGCTCCGGCCTCTCTCTCTCTCTCTCTCTCTCTCTCTCTCTCTCTCTCTCTCTCTCCCTCTCTCCCTCCCCCCCCCTCCCTCTCTCTCCCCCCCTCTCCCCCCCCCCCCCCCCCCCCCCCCCCCCCCCCCCCCCCCCCCCCTCTCTCTCTCTCTCTCTCTCTCTCTCTCTCTCTCTCTCTCTCTCTCTCTCTCTCTCTCTCTCTCTCTCTCTCTCTCTCTCTCTCTCTCTCTGTCAGTGGGAACAGCGCCCCCCTCTGGTTGATATCTAACGCTCTGATTCCTCGTACCAGCCAGTCTAGACAAACACAACCGCACGCACACCGGCGAGCGTCCGTTCGGCTGCGAAGTCTGCGAGCAGCGCTTCACGGAGAAAGGCGCCCTGCTGCGCCACAAGGCCAGCAAACACGAGGAGGGCCGACCCCACTCCTGTCACATCTGTGGGAAAACCTTCAAAGGTGAGAAACCGGCCCACGGCACAACCTGCCACGTCCCCACAGACCATTAACAAACCATGTTGACGACTCCATCACGTGATTCTCCTCCAGCGAAGGAGCAGCTCCGTGTTCATCTGCGGCGCCACAAAGGAATGAGGAAGTTCGAGTGCAACGACTGTGGATACAAGTTCACCAGACAGGTCAGAGGTTATTTACTTATCACTAAGATTAAATGATCAAATAATACAATATTTTATTAAAGGTTAGAGGATAAATGATTGGTTTTCTTTATCTTTTTTCTTCTTTCATTTAAAAAAAGAAAAAAAATCAATTGTAGGTACAAGTTCTGACAGGTCAGATGTTATTATGATTAAACATTAAAATAAATAATAAAAAGAATAATAGTAGGTATTATTTTAATCAAGAATGAAGAATGAATATGAATAATAACGAATTTTCAAATTCATTTTCTGAAACATTTCTGCAATGAAACAAATAATCTGATTTTCAGCAACTCACTAGTACACTGGTTTTGCAATGCCACCTAGTGAGGACCCAGACTGAGTCTGGCGCCCTCTGCTGGTGCTACTACCGCCACTGCCAGTTTTGGAGAAGCACCAGCTGGATGACAGTCATCCTGCGTTCTCAGTCTTCTCCTCTCTGCACGATTCTCTCTTCCAGGCTCATCTCAGACGCCACGTTCAAATCCACAAACGCAACGAGAACTACAACCCTCGTCAGAGGAAGCTGAGGAACGTCGTGGTGCAGGAAGTGGGAGGAAACGCCGACGACAACGAAGATACCAAAACCCCCGAGGCCTCGCTGTCCGACTCCGAGCCCGCGGACTTCAACCCGGAAACCTGCGACATCCAGGAGGCCGCAAACCCGGACGCGGACTCCCCGCCGGCGGAACCGGGCCTGGGTTCCGACTGCATCATGAGGGTGGTGATCGGGCCGGGCGACACGGTGCTGGAGGAGGTGGTGTCGGATCAGAGCCTGGGACACGGGGAGGCGGAGGAGAGTTTCCCCGGGACGGAGGCTCTGCGGTCGGAGCAGCTGGTGACGGAGGTTTACGAGTCCACGGTGGATATGGAGGGAATCGCCGAGGAGATGTCGGAGAGCAAATCCTGAGAGAGAAAGAAAAATCCTGCTAATATCCACGAGTTAGCTAGCTAGCTAGCTAGCTCGCTAACTTGCTAACCATTTCAAAGTCTGTCGTTTGTTATACTCCGCTAAATAAGCTAACGTTATGCTTGTCATGTTTACATTCTTATTTCGGCATCTTTATCTCCGTTTACGTAAAGCAGCTAAACTTAAATGTTAGCCTCACTGGTCATTAGCTTTGTTATCGAAGATATTTAAATACTAATATGGTGGAATGGGTTGTTTATATTTAATGAGAAGAGAGTAAACATGAACCGCCTTGTTCATTTTTGTGTTGTGCATTTATTTCTGAGTTGTGAGTTCTATTTTTATACATTTGAACGGAGCAGAATATCATGTGGTAATTCACGCACTTGCCACTAGGTGGACTAACTTTAATCCCAGATAGATTCCCATGTTTCCTACAGATTGGAATAACGTGCTGTTCCACTCTTGTCCACCAGATGGCGGCAATAAACAGGACTATGAAATGATGAAACTAGTAAACATGGAGGAGATTCAATAGATTCACTTTAACCTAACATGTTTGACCTAAAGGGACAGTGTGGAGATGTTAGTATAAATCTTACACACTGCACCTTTAATGTGAGGAAACGTATCATAACAGCCAATATGTACTTGAACTAGAACATGTTCAATCCCGTGAGTTCCTGTAAAAGGAAACCAATGGTGGAAACCACAGCGCAGTGCATTTAAAAAGGTCAAAGGTCATCTTATCAAAATGCCTTTAAGGTGACCACTGTTTACAAAAATCTGCATAGTAGTCGTCGTTTTCCATTCTTAAAAAACCTTTATTGCCCTTCCACACTCTGCCACAGCTGCTGTCCATAGTTTATATAAGATATAAGTGAACGTTCGTACCCTGCTGACGTCTCGTCTCAACAAAATAAACTCTCTGACCTGCCCGCAGTATTTCATGTATGGAAACTACGCTGTAAACATGAACACAAACACAGAATATATATCATCTATTTACAAAACAAACCTGTATGAAAAAAGACGGCGCATAACAAAACAACCGCAGGTCATATTCATGGCGGCGTTCCCGCCCTGAGTGTGTGACATCAGAGCAAAATGGCCGCCACGCGAATATGACCTGTGGGAATCACTCGAAATTATTATCAAAGCAACTATTACTTTAAACATGAACGCAAACTGAGATTCTTTAGTGTTTCCAGTTGAGGTCGCCCACCCTTCCGTCGTCTCACTGCTAATGCTCTCAGCTCATAAATAAACAAACGTACAAAATGCAAACACAATCATAAATACACAATCTGTAAGAAAATACTTCATGCACATTCAACTGAAGGATATATACTAAGGGATCCAGGGTCCACACTACAGCATCCATTCGTCCAGTGGGCGGGGCCATCTGAAATGAATTGATCTGGTAATGTAATTGCACCACCACTTAGCCCCCGCCCTTAAAGTTGCCGCCTAGCAACGGAGCTGCGGAGAAGAGTCCGTTAAAATTGTGCTGAACTGAAACGGAAACCTTGCAATTCAAAACAAATTCATCCGACATTTTGGAAAACTGGGATATGTCATTCTGCAAAGTGTCCAGCAGGTGGCGCCTCTATTGGCGGTAGGTGGAAGTGCTTATTTGTCGACTATCGACCTGGTCATTGTTACAGGTCTATGAATGCAGCTTGTGCCGTCCCCGAATTGGGACGCAGCTAATGTGAGGACTGACATCAAGGGGGCGGGGCTACGCAGCTGAATCATCAGAAGCTGCAATAATAACAATGACCACTAGTGTCATGGAAGACATTCTGGTAACTGCTGGTGAATGTCAACACATCCAGTCAGCCCATCAGAGCTGAGCATCGGTCGTGATTGCCGGCATTTTTGGAATGTAGACCGATTAGCATAGTTTCCGGGCAAACGTTATTTAGCTTCTCCACTTGGTTAAAGGGCATTCCACTGAAATAACATTGTTGGAGAAATGTAAAGTATACAAGCAGACACTGCAGAACCAGATCTGCTCTTCTTCAAAGACGGGGTCAACATCAGCAAAGCAGACCACACCAGAGATGCTCGTCTTCCTCGGTATCCGGCGCCTTCATCGTCCACAGAGCCACTTCTACCGCTTCCTGTGGAGATCCGGGGATTTCAGGACAGTGGCTGATTGGTTCTTGGGCATCGAGACTCTGCTGGGATTTGTTTTTCATTTTCATAAAAAGACTTTGGGCACGTCCAACGCGGCTCACGGCCGCCGAGTCCATCAGTCGCCCGTCTCCCTCCGGAGCCACAATCGGCTTGTAAACACGTCCTTTGATGTGTGTTGTTGTAGATTTGATGCGTCTGTAGAGACTAAAAAGTTCCACAGTGATGAACCGCGAACTCGCAGATGTCCGCGCACAGAGAACACCTGTCTCATCCGATGTGTGTCCATGTTTTCTGAAGGAAAACCAGAGAGAAGCAGCTGTTTTACTGCTCTTCATCAAAGGGGAGGGACTTAAACACCACCTTAGAAACCAAGGCGGCCATCTTTGAAACCAGTTTGATAAAAGCTAGTTTCTGTTACAGATTAAAATCCATTATGACAACTCCACTTTCATGTCATAGCCAATTATCTGAAAAACCAGATCCAGAGAATCACGGTTTCAAACCAATGACCTTCACTTCCAAAGGCCACTTGCTCTATCCACTGAGCCACTGCTGCCCCATCCAACCTTCAAATGTAATCACATGAGAATGGTGCGTGGGTGTAGCTCATTGGTAGAGCATGTGCATTGAATGCATGGGGTTGTGAGTTCAATTCCCAGCCTCTCCATCCACTCTCATACTTTAGATAAAAGTATCTGCTACATTAAATAGTAGAATTAGAACTTTAACTTTCAATCGAGGTGATTGTAATTTTGTGATGTTTTTAAGTTTTGAGTTCGAGCCCCATTGTCTCATTTGGCAAACGATTCCCCGCCTCCATTTTTAAGAGCAGCGACTTTCCCTCGGCGTTTTTCTACAGAATCTGTTTCTGTAACCGTTTCCGTGTGAACAAGGCAGGAAACATGCCGCCATTTTGAAATCAGACAAATGTACGTGATTGTCAGTGTGCCGGTGGATTTGGCTCCGCCCTCTCAGCGCTGAACATGTGATGAGGTAAATTCACAGTAAACTAAACGATGGCGCGATGAAGGGAGGAGAGAGGGTCCCAACTCAGTGCGCCGGGTTCACGTCCTGGTTCTGGTTGAGATTGTTGTTGAGGTTGTGGAGCGCCTGCTGCCGCTGGTGGCGGTGCAGGTGGATGGCGTTGGAGTCGGGCACGCTGGTGGGCTCGAAGGCGCTCGACACCATGGGCATGAACTGGCGGAATATGCTGACGCTGCCGTGCCAGAAGGTGGGCTGCGGCAGGCGTCCGGCCAGCGACCACGAGCGGGTCACGGGGTCGTAGGCCTCCACCACGTCCGACAGCTCGAAGGTGTTGTCGTAACCGCCGGAAACAAATAGTTTACCGCCCAGGGCGGCGACGCTCCCTCCAACATGGACCTGGAGGAAACACACAAAACAATAAAACTGATGTTTAAAAACCCATACACTTAAAATTCAACACACATATCCAACAATATTCAAAAATGAGGAAAATCTGTGTTACTAAATCATGAATTATAACATAATATGAAAATAAAATAACTCATCTCACCCCAAAATAGAGAAGTTAATACTTTTTTTGTCCAACTACAAACCAACCAAGTGGAAGTTTAAGTAGATGTTTAAAAAGATTAAATAAAAAGAAAATTTGACCTGGATAAAAAGACTTTTACCCAGTTTAAGAGCTAAAATCAACTATCCAAATTAAATAACAGCCACTGAAAAACAATAAAATCAATCTTTAAAAATCCAAATAATTTAAATACGTGCAAACATCTGACGATATTTAAGTATAAGAAGAAGAATTCTTTACTATCTATTTGGGTAAATTATGTAATAAGACCCAAAACAATAATAAACAAACTGGTCCAATGAAGAGAAGTGAAAGAGATCAATTGAAAAAACACAAACAAAATAATATACAGTATAAAGCTTACTATTGTTTACTCTGACTGAATCGAATTCTCGTAATGCAAATACATAATAGCGATGTCAAAACATATCTATAAATACACTGGGGTGAAGTGCACAACACATAGTGTTCACAAAGGGATTGTCAGTAACTGACACCGGGACAAAAACCCGTGATGTGAAATACAAACCTGGGTCATCGGGCTAATTACGTCCCACTCGTTCTTCTGAGGATTATAAACGTCGACCTCGGCCGAGTCATCCCTGCAAATACAGACACACAGCAGTTACACCACTGCAGGCAAAACTACACACTGAACCAGACCCCTCTGATCACTCTCCAATCACTTTCTAATCACTCATCAATAATATCTTCAGATATTGTGTGAGTGTAAACAACATTGCATTGCTAAATAAATCCAATACCAGCCTGAGCATGATATATTAACACGAGAACTGGAACCACGGTGTGATGATAATTCAGATAAGCACTTAAAATCCTACTTATGTGGTAAATCAGAGAATTAAACGATTTTATCAGCATACTTTTTTAATTTAGTTTTAAATATTTCTTTTTGAATAAAACATGTCCTATAATTTAAAATAATATGTATGCATTTATTTTAATTAAAAAAATATCTGATTTGTTTTTCACAATTAATCAAATATTTTAGTTTTTCTGTTGAAGTTCACACATAATCCAATACTATCAAAAGTTTCAATACAACAACAACAACAACAACGCAGGTGTAGCGACAGAGGATCTAGAACCTTGAGTCGCAGCGCACATACTATCGAGACCAGTTTCTATCGGACCTGACGAAGAAGATGAGTCCATTGAGGGTCACCGTCTTCGGGGTGAAGGACCACGGCGGCAGCTGTCCACAGTTGACCATGGACCAGCGGTTGCTCTCCGCGTCGTAGCTCTGGACGGCCATGGTGTCCTCCCCGGTCAGGCAGCCGATGGCGTACAGGCGCCCGCTGCAGGCGGTGGTGGAGCAGTTGTCCATGGGGTGCAGCATGGCGGGCAGCGCCTCCCAGCAGTCCAGGGCGTGGTCGTAGCGCTCGGTGCTGTCCGACGCCACCACGTACAGCTGGCCCTTGAGCACGCACGAGCTGTGGTACTCGCGGGCCTTCAGCATGGGCGCCGCCTCCGTCCACTCGTTGACGCTGGACTTGTAGCGCCACACGCCGTCGTAGAGGCGGGAGCCGTCGGAGCCACCTGGTGGACGCGGATGGGATGACGTGACATTTCATTTCATCTCCAACATATTTCACTTTTTTTGCAGTTACTTCGGATCCAGAGACCAGGACTGAAGAAGTAAAGAAAAACACTGCAGTTCTTGTCTCTGTGGTGGGAGTTATACACCAGGCCCCGCCCCCTGCTGCTCCTCTCTTTTGCATGAGCCGCCTCTCTATGAATAACACAACAGCAGCAGAGCCACAGAGCGATTTATGGATGTTGTGAAAGCGCCAGAGCTTCATGCAGATACTGAATGTAAACAGAAAACTACAGCAGATGTCTGGACCCAATAACCCACAAACCCTTGGATGGACATGTCTGAAAACACATTTCTAAAGAGTCTAAGAGTCTTTAACTCCTCTTTTCTATTCTGGGATGGATATTTGTGTGTATTTTTATTGGGTCTATTGCCCCAATTTGACCTTAAAGTGGCACAGGCTCCTCCCACTTTCCCGACACAGTGAGAGCAGGTCAGTAAACCAACATCTTGTGTGTGCAGGTGAGGAACATTATATATGTAGGCCTCTGTACATCGAGGAGCTATCGGTTTCACCGAGTCGTCGGCATTAGACCGATAACCTCGCGCCACCTTGTTGCCTTCAAAGATACACGGACCCTGATGACAGAGATATATCCAATATTAGACTTTGTATGTTCATTACGTCATGTTGAGGTAATAAAAGCAACATCTGCGTGTCAACATTGCGTAACGATCTGCTGCCGTTATTTCTGTCATCGAAGCCGTTGGCTAACACGGCTAAATTTATGGCTCGTCACCAGTTTCCGGTAGCGTCTGAGAGAAAGTCCCGGAGCCAACCACAAGCCACCTTCACCAGTGAAGACGACTGCTAATGATGAGGACATCCCATAATGTCCTGGCAGCACACCACGTCCTTCCTCACACAAACACACACACAGAGCCAGCGGCCAACGAGCCCGAAGTTTATTTATAAGCGCTGCATGACGGCCATTTCAGAAGGAGGAGGAGGAGTGGAAATGTACTGACGGGCGTCTTTGGAGTCTAGCAAACACCGCCACGGTAACCACGGTAACCGCGCCGTCTCTGAACTTACCCCGTAAAGAAAGCAGCGTCTTACCTGTGACGTACATATCGTTCCCCAGGGCAGCGATGCTGTAGCCTCCCCCCAGGTGATCGGGGAACTCGGCCAGGTAGCGCCACTGTCCGGTCTGAGGGTTGTAACAGTCCACGGTGACCAGCTCGTCACAGTCCTGGTCGCAGCCCCCGACCACCACCAGGATCTCCGCCAGCCCCGTGGACGGCCGCGGCCTCATGCGGTGGCAGGGCCGGTCGTGGCGGTCGTACTCGCAGGACTGGAAGCTGCGGGCTTCGTTCACCATGCGGAGGCAGGTGGGCGAGAGGTAGACCAGCGGGTCGCTCTCCACGTGCGCCAGCAGGAAGAACCTGCGCACGAACGGCAGCCGCACCTGCTGGAGGAGCTCGGGCCAGTAGTGGAGCCTGCGCTGGAGGTCGGCCTTCACCCAGCGCACGGCGATCTGGTAAACCGTCTCCTCCTTGTCCACGCAGAGCTCGTGATCCGACATGAACTCCAGGAGGCGCTTCCAGGGCAGCCGCTCAAAGTCCGTCCCCTTGGCCAGCTCCATGATGTTCCTCAGGACGAAGCGGCGAGCGCTGGTCGCCAGCTCCCTGCAGGCGTACGCCTCCGCAAAGTCCTGGATCTCCAGGCAGTTGGACACATCCAGGCGCTGCTCGAGGAAAGCGCAGCAGGCTTCTTTGACGGAGGGGAACTGGAAGAGGTCGGCCGTCTTCAGGAGGAGGTCCACGTTCTCCTGGGTGACGGTGACGCGTCCCGTGTAGCAGAAGTCCACCAGCAGACCCAGGAGCTCCGCCGACACTTCGTGGAGAACCACGCGGTCCATCGCGCTCTCCCGGAGCGTCCCGGCGAACATGGCGCGGAAGTAGGTGCTGGCGGCGGCCAACACGGTGCGGTGGCAGTGGAACTCGCGGCCCTCGGCGCACAGAGTCACGTCGAAGAACTTGCGCTCGGCGCGGAGTTCGTGGATTCCACGCAAAAGGTTGAAGGCGTGAGCCGTGTCGAAAAAGGGCAAGGTGGACGGCTGCGTCTGTAACACCGGCTTCTCCATGTTGTGACGGGTTTCTGGTGGCTGTGTTCAGAATGGAGTGTTCATCTGGGATCAAAGAAACACAAGGAACATACTGGAAAGTTAAAAAGCAACATCTTACATACAGAGCTGGTTTATCTGAAGAGTGCAACAATCAAATCCTCAAAAATGTGTGGTTTTTGTTTATGTCATTAAACGGGCGGCTGCTTTCAGATACATTAAACATATGATTAAGTGGTTAAAGTGGTGTATATCATGATTCAATGATAGATACTTCCACTTTTCAAAAACAAAAAGGTGTATTAGTTTTCATATCTGCCATTTCAATGCCAGATGAACCGATGACGAGCAAACACAGGCCGAGCAGCTGCAGTCACTGCCGAGCTTCAGCCAAACACATGGAACCAAAGTTAGAGGACGATACGTCAAATCATCAAAATCGAATGTTCCAAAAACTCACGGTGACTCTCTCCCTACCTGACGACCTCCTCCCGACGGCGGCGGCGCGCAAAAGTCTCGAATTCACAGCGGTGAAGCCGTTCGGCACGACCGGAGACAAAGTACGACCGGCTCCTTCCCCGTGTTTAAGAAAGAGAGCTTGCTTGTGCTCAGGGGCTATAAATACACCCAGTGTCCATTTCCAGGGGGGGGGGGGGGGGGGGGAGAACACCTAACATGCAGTGAGCAGCAGACGTTCAGGGGGAAGACTATAAGCCCCACCCCCTCGCACTGGTATGTCTCTGCGGTCAGTCAGTGTGAGTAAGTGGTGTTTGAAAGTGAGTCGAGACCCGATCACCACCAGGACTGAGGACGCTGACACAGAACTTCCTGTCTGACGCTACAGTTTATTCTGTTCCCATCCAATCAGATTTCTCCAATGTGCTTAAAAGGAGAGGATTGGAAACAATGCCGGCTCAGTATGGGTTTGGAAACTCTACTGCTGTGTTTCAGTGTGTTTAGCGAGCGAAAACAGAGAAGTGTGAAAACCTTTGACGTAAAACCTTGAAAACTGTTTTGCTGTGGTGGGGTGTTTTTGCTGATTCAGCAGGTTCCTGTCACATGACCCCCTTACAGGGGAAAACCACCAGTGTCCTTGTCTATCAGAGGAGCAGGCACCGAGTGAGGAGCATTGATGACTCAGCAACAACGCGACAAAAATCAATATCATAACCAATACATTGAGAGGGGAAAATAGTCAATGGATTCATCAACTCTGTAATAAATGTGTTGATTACTTTTTTTAGGTTAACCAACTAATGTAATGTTACTCATTTAAACAGAGGAGCGATAATATATTGCACAGTGCTTTATAATACATTTATTACTCCCCCACCTGAGACCTGATACATTCACGACCAAGTCTGTTGCCAAATGGTGGAAGAATCCAACGTTCTTGCCAACTCTAATCAATCTGCCTGCTCGCTGAAGCCCTAAAAATGTGATATCAGTTGTTCATTATTTAGATAATATATCAAGAACATAATCTTAATTATGACAAAGTTGCATTGACACTGACATAAGAGTTGAAACCGCCACAAAAATCTATCAAATGGGAATTGACCGTGCTTCGTCTTCCACTCTGAAATACGCTTTCAATGAAACCGAAGCCTTGTTATTTATAGCTTCAAATGATTCATCCCTGCTCACTGTGACTCACTGCACATTGAATTGGGGATTAAATTCCAGGTATGTATTCCTTCAACATCGCCAAGACACAAAAAACAGTCGGCAAAAAGCAGTGAACAGGTCATAAAGGGACCTGCGCTCAAAGGTTGGTCCAACCGTCATGTCAACATTTGGAGATGATCATTCTCTCTCAAAATACACAGCTATCTGCTTTCAGACATTTGTTTAAAGGTTGGAGCAAAGCCCCTGGTCCTCCGGCCAAAAAGCTTAGCTCACATTCCACACTGAGGCTCAACAATGCAGCGGTCCACATAGCGGGATTCAAACTGCCCCGTGAAGGGCAGAGAGGGCCTCACAACCCACATCTGCACTGCAACTACACATCCTCAGATACGGAGACAAAGACCATCTTTTTCTTTTTCATTGACCTCTTTTCTTTCTGTCAGCAGGCCATCGTATCAAGACATGCGCTCGTCCACAGGAAACGACTGGGAACGCTGTAGTATAACCCCCAGGCCTGCGGGTGGCGCAGACAGAGAGGAAGACATGGAGCATGCGCATCAAACTCTTGCGGTATAAACAAACCCGAGAAGAAGAGGGGGGTATAAAAAGTAGAAGAAGAAGCAGAGACACGCCAACAATAACATCTGCTCTTTGTCTTCACACCAGAGAAGCGTTTATTTATCTTTTCTTTGCTCCACATTAGCACAACGAGGACACGCGTTGTGCAACTCTCTGTTTACCGAGCAGCTCCAGGAATAACGGCTAGAAATGTAATCTGTCGAACAGAAAGGAGGGAGGGGGAGAGAGAGAGAGAGGGAAGGTGAGAGGGAGGAGAGATGTGGAAACAATCCCACAGCTTTGAGCGAAGAACACAGAGAGAGCAGTGTAACATTCAGACACATAAGCCCCTCCCACCTGCCACAGCCCGTCCATATAGGTGGAGAGTTCTCTGAGCCTTCTTTCAACAGGTACTATAACAGTCTGTCTGTCTGCACATGCAGCTCAGCTCATGAGCTGAGGTTATGATATTCAGGACAGAAGGGTTCTGATACCAACACCTGCTGATGAAATCTTTAGTCTTTAAAATGATTCTCATCCATGACTATGAGAAAGAATCAGTCAGTGAGTGAGTCCATCTGTGCACCAGTGCTTCAAATAAGCAGCTGTTCAGAGAACACGACAACAACAACAACAACAACAACATGACAGCTGTGTGGGTTCATGACAACGTTAAAAACAGACTTTCCAGTACATAAATACAGACAAATTGAAATACAATAAAAAAAAAGGACTGATCAATATTGATATATGAATAAATGTTTTTAAAAAATCTCACAATCAAAATAATATCCTTTTTTACAGACAGTTACATACAAATTATCCGATTAGTTCACACAGACTAAATGAGTACCTCCACACGAGGATACATCTGTCTGGGTTCTTGTAAACATAAGTGAAAATTGTTTTTAAATAAATCACCAAATCATGTTAAAGCCATGTTTGTTTATTTTAAAGCTAATAATAACAATGGTAATTTCAGAAATGTTTCCTAATGTACGACTCTAGATCAGTTTCACGACACATTATGGCGTCTCAGAGTCCTTAGTATCCAGTGACGGTACATTTTGTTTGTCTGAATCTGTCGAATCAAAAATAGTTAGCTTCGTCACAGCGTGTCTCAGTGCTGGTGTCGCTCCCTACTGGAGCCAACGTGTAACTTCCAATAAAGACATCGATCAAACAGGTGTTCTAACAATGAATTAGCCCCACTATGTACCACATGACTATTCATACCGACACTTGTTTCGAACGTATCAGGGTCACGCTTTTGCTGGGAAATCATAAGGACATCACTGAATCACATGATCCATATTTGAGAGTGTAGCAGCACCTGGTGCACTAACCATCACACACACAGACAGCTGCTCGCTCTGGCCTCTGGGACTGATACAGCCATCAAACTGGAGTGACATTAAAAACCCTGCTCCTCCACAGCTGAGCCCAGCCGGGCCATAAAAAGGCAACCGCGGGCTCCCTTCACTCACCCCAGTCCCCTCCGAGGAGGATAAGCACCAGGCTACAAGGCTCAGACAGTGGACTGTGTTACCGCTCTTTCACGGTAACGACTTCTTTGGAACGCAGGACATGTCTGACGTCGCGCACGGCGCCTGCCATCAATGTGTGTTGAACGATATGAAAATACTCGCAGTTGGACTTTGTTCTCACGATGACGCGCTCAAAAAATGAAGCACCACACCAAAAACTGCAGCTCAAGTTTCCGGACAGCTCAATCAAAAAGGATCGAATGCATTCACTGATTCTTTTTTTTTTTCCCTGCATAACTCGCTAATGCTTGGAAAAATAAAGCTCCCGTTTCTCATAACTCGGGATTTAGCTGCAGAGATGATTTTCAATATCGAGTCATATCTTGCACCATTTTACCCTGCACTCCTGCACTCCTGCAAATTGTGACTTACAATTGAAAGTTTCATGAGTGATAGCAGACGTCTCCCAAATTACATGTCAACAAGCTATCATTAGTTGTGATTAACCGGGCCATAAAAAGGCAACCGCGGGCTCCCTTCACTCACCCCAGTCCCCTCCGAGGAGGATAAGCACCAGGCTACAAGGCTCAGACAGTGGACTGTGTCACCGCTCTTTCACGGTAACGACTTCTTTGGAACGCAGGACATGTCTGACGTCGCGCACGGCGCCAGCCATCAATGTGTGTTGAACGATATGAAAATACTCGCGGTTGGACTTTGTTCTCACGATGACGCGCTCGAAAAATGAAGCACCACACCAAAAACTGCAGCTCAAGTTTCCGGACAGCTCAAATCAAAAAGGATCGAATGCATTCACTGATTCTTTTTTTTCTTCCCTGCATAACTCGCTAATGCTTGGAAAAATAAAGCTCCCGTTTCTCATAACTCGGGATTTAGCTGCAGAGATGATTTTCAATATCGAGTCATATCTTGCACCATTTTACCCTGCACTCCTGCACTCCTGCAAATTGTAACTTACAATTGAAAGTTTCATGAGTGATAGAAGACGTCTCCCAAATTACATGTCAACAAGCTATCATTAGTTGTGATTAAAGGGTGTTAAAGGAGCAGTTTCTCCGATTTGCATATCTGGTGGTGAGGTTTTCATCTAAATACCCCTCATCATGCCCCTCCCTTCCAAGTATGAGGGAGAACCAATGGCAGCCTTCAGCTGACTAGACATCCATAAAACGACATCAGTGCAAATGGAAATGATATTTTTACTTAACTCTTCTACATTGTACCTTTAACTACTGATAATGAGTGTCAGCCATGACTTTATTTTTTAACAATAACACCGGAATAAACATCATGAGACATCCTAAAATGTTGACATGCACTGCACAAGACACTTTGAAAGACCTGGTGTGCGTTAGGAGCCAGGTTACACCCACACATGTCTTTTTAAGGATGTTATATGTACTCTATTAAAAGGTACAACTTATAGGATGTAGTGATATCTAGTGGCGACATGACATCCTGCGACAAAACACACGTCACCTACTGTAAAAACATGGCGGCCTCCACAGAGAGGAGCCACTGCCAATGTCGATATTAGAGTAATGTAAACAACAACACATACTACCAAAAACAAGTTTCCTTCAACATAATAGTCTATTTCTACGAATACAAAATGGAGATAATTACACTTGAATTCTACACACGGCACCTTTAATCAAAGCCACATTTAGGACCCAGTCACGCCTCCGTTATAAATCACCATCGGAAAACATCTGTTCTCATCGAGAGCCATGATTGCTCCATAACAACAATCAGATGGTGATGCTGATATTAGCATTAGCATCAATGTATTGGCATTAACATCAACATAGCTAAAGGCCCAAAGCCACGTCTATATCAAAGGCGTTTAACGTATTTTGTTTACATTCATGACAACAACACAATGTGATTCAAAACTATTTCACAACCTCCATTTTGCTAATTAGCTTTACAAAAAAAAATGTTTTGCTACATGTCTGTTGGCAGTGAACATCCCCCGTTGTGACGCCGTTTGTTTTGTGTGGTGTCGCATCGCAACGTGTCCGTGTTAAACAACGTACCAGCACCAGTATGTTTCTTTCCACACGTGAAAAACAACATACAACACAGAAGTGTCGTCATGTTCATACGACGCTTGTAAACGTCTCATCCGGGACGGAACGTCACCGCTACTGTGGCTCGGTTCGGGGGAACGAAATAACGACATTTAACAAAGATTTAAAAGAATTAAGAACGATAACTGAGGCAAAGACGACTCACCCGTGTTCGTCCCAATCCGGCGATGAAGGTTTTAAATCGAATAACACGGTGAACATGTAGAGACAGAGGGGGAATGAAAGTTTGCAGCTGTTGCTCCGTGTGGCCTCGTCCTCTGCGCCATGACACCCTGAAGTGAACGGGTGGTGCGTTCACGGGCTGTCGGACATATTACTCCGCTGCACCCTTCATGTCCCTGGAACAGAGAGTAAACAACAGCATCGTGATTAATTTCACTATACTCACATCTGTTAATGTAGAAATGTAATATATAATTGATTCGCATTTCGCACATCATGAAATACCAATACAAAATAAAACATCCATGCATTTATTTTCTAAAAATGTATTTAACTTCTACTAATACAATAAAAACATTTCACCGAAATCTTACAGCTGGAACTTTCATTTTGTTTTGTGTATGTGTATTATAGCAATGATACTACTACTACTACTACTACTACTACTAATAATAATAATAATAATAATGATAATGATATGAATAATAATAATAAAATAACAACAATAGAAATAATAATATCAATAATAATAATAATAATAATATCAATATCAGACAGATGTTATGGAGTGAAAACTATGTGTATACTACACAGAAAATAGAATAATTTTAATAATCTCATGTCATGTGAAATCAAAAAAGAATATCAAAAACACAAATGATGCCCTCAAAACACACTGACCCCGACTTAGAAACTGAACAGAACCATGTCTGTTTCATTACGTCACTTAATATTTTGTTTTATATGGAGCAGAAAGGAGGTCACACACCATGTACGATGTATTTGCTCCATTGTCGAGACACTGGACCGTATTAAATCAAAGGCACTTGTGTTATAAAAGCCTCAAACAGCCAAATGGCCTCCTCCAATGGACTTCACCTTATAGTCGGGATAATCATGGGAAACTATGGACTCGGGCTTTATGACCGGAACAGGCTGGTGAAGACACGGTAATAGGAAAATGATGATCTCTCATCTGCCTGATGTAACTGTGTCTGGAAGCGCCAATAAAATCTCCGTTGGAACCGATCCTCTAATCACATTTAAGATTTATTCATCGTGGGTGACTCAGACCAGAACCTCCCACTCTGATTACAGTCAATGTAAAACAATAAAAGGCATTTAAGAGTTACCATAACAACAAATTACACTGAATTACCAAGGCTTTCTAAGTGCGGGTTGGTTGATTTCATTAACCGGAGCCGGTCTGGCTGCTTTCATTCATTTATGCACAGAACAAGCTACATGGGCCTGCTATAATTGTTATTGTCAGAATCCAAACATTAAAGGTGCAGAGTGCAAATTTTTTTCTCGCGAGGGGGGATGATGGAGTGCAGTACAATTTGTACTGTTTCATCTCAACGTACATTCAAAACTGTGAATGACAGTGGGGCCGAGGACGCAGCCTTGTGGTATGCCCAATTCAAATATGTTGAATATTGTGGTCATTTTCAAACCACTTTTAACCAATTTCATCCTGTCTAACAATTTCAAATAAAATGGAAACACAATCTTGCTTGTTATCTAAGTGACTTTCTATTCTGTAGTAGGGGAGATGGGGGGAGGGGGGGGTGGGGGGGGGGGGGGGGGTGGGGGGGGGGGGTGGGGCGGCGCTCTGATCAAACACTATGATTTATAAGCTAGCTGTA
>JAFBJT010088944.1:0-31813 GCA_016785325.1 Chascanopsetta lugubris
TAAGAATTCAGAATAGGGGGCAGTTGGGTGGTATAGGATAAGTAAGAGGAATCTGTTATTTTGTTTAATGGTTAGGTCTAACAGACTAAGAGTAAGATACTCAAATGATTTATAATTTCCTGTAGGTCGAATTTCCTACAGGAAATTATAAATCATCAGAGGTCATGGTTAAATTATAAATCATCAGAGGTCATGGTTAAATATTGCTGCAACCCCTCCACCTCTGCCATTACCTCTAGGGATGTGGGCATTAATGTGGGTGGGGGGGGGGCGTTGCTTCATTTATATATACAAAATCATCTATTTGAAGCCATGTTTCAGTTAAGCAGAGCAGATCAAATGGTGCTCATTTATTAAATCATTAATGAGTAATGATTTAGATCTCAGAGATCGAATATTTAATAATCCACATTTAATCTTTTTATTTATTTTTGGCTCTGGAACTGTTCTTGTCTCAATTTTTTTGAGATTATTATGAACTACTCCTCTCCTGTTTCTCTGTGATTTATTTAGGTAAGGAGCCCTAGAAGCGGGCACAGTGTCTATCTTAAACGTGTTTTCACACTTATCTAAAGGAAGCACAGAGAAGCGTGTAAGACTGCTACTCTGTATCCTGGTCTGGACTCTTTGTTGTCAGGTTTGGTCTCTAATAAACTTTGCCATGTTCCTGGAAATGAGAGAAGCTCCATCCAGGGTGGGATGAATGCCATCCCTTCTAATCAGGCCAGTTTTTCCCCAGAAACTCTGCCAGTTAGAGATGAAGCCCACATTATTGTTAGGGCACCACCTTGACAGCCAGCCATAGATGACATTATTACTGTTTGTATTGACAGAAAATGAAAGACATGACTATGTATGTTTGAGCACCTGCATAAGCACATACTTCTTTCCGTTACCCTGGTATGTGCCCTTGTGTTTACATCAGGAGCAGGAACACCATATTTCTACAGTAGCCCATGAGCTGTCATGACATTCTGGAATTATGCAGCTGATTTTTAAGAAATATATTCTCTGTTTCCTTGATGCAAAATGCATCAAACGAGTTTCACCAAATCATAAGAGCTTTTCACATTTCCTGCCCCTCACTGATGTGCTCTGCATTCAGCCAATTTTGGGGCTGATCCATTATTTTCATTATAAAAAAAATCCCCGAGGCATGTGATCAACACTGGTTAATAGCAGGAGGAGACAGACTTTATTTAGTCTGACAGAGAGAGGTCATGACTGAAGAATGTGACGAGGGTGGAATGAGCTGCAGAGAATGGCACATAGAGCAGAGGTGAAGGGTAGTTTCTCACTAATGGGCTGCTTGAAGCTCCTCCAGCATCCAAAGTGTCTGTCCGACAGAGGAACCAGTCCAGAGGGACAGACACTCTCCCCCCCAAAATGTCTAATTACAACAAATTGAAATATTTGTTGTTTTATCATTTGCTAGGCAATTCACACACATGTTCCCTACACACATACAAATGGAAAGTACATTTAAATATACTACTTACTATATGTAATTTTGTAATTTTATATGTTTCATTTTGTGGGACTTCTGTAATGTATTTTCATTGTACGTAATATTTATTTCCCACATATAGCATATACATTTCTTTGGATTAGTTTAGTGAATAACATTTCGGGGCACTTTAATTCATTTTGCATAAAAAGCAATCGATTTCTTGGAAAAGTACACAGTCTATTATTAATATAATATGTCATGTATTTGTCATATTTATATATAACATTTAGTTTTACTCTTGGTGAATTCAAATAGCTTGCATTTAAACGCACTATTTGTTGTAACAGTTGTTTCAAGCTTCCCCCACCGCTGGTTGGCGGAACCTTTGTCTTGGAAGCGTTGTTTTTCCACGGAGGACTTTTTTGTCGACGGACAGTGAAATGACATAGTGGTAAACACAGTAAGGTGAGTCTGGATTTGCATTTTAAAGCTTGTTCTCGGCATCGGGTGAACTCGTAAACACATCAGACCCGGTATAAAGGGTGTTTTGATTTAATAGGAGTGAAATAACAGTTTTATCTCAAGTTAAAACCTCAGTGTTAACGGATGGAGTGAAGCTAACTGTAGCATGTAGCTAGCTAGCCCTGGTAGCTTCGTTCACATTAGCTAAGGGTAATAACAGGCCCTCGTCTGTAAAAGAAAGCAGGGCAGTTCGCCGTATTTACTACTTTAATATTAGTTTGTTGTGATATACAGTGTGTACCTCAGTGGTAGCATACTACAGCAGGTTAATGTGGTAAACACATACACGCTGACCGTGGCTTCACCTCTGTCACTGTGGTGCTGTTTACAGATGCTGATGCTGCTGAGGCAAACACACCTACACATGAACACACTTTACTGGGTCTTAACTTGTGTTAGATTCAGGTGAAATTATTTATGATTTAGAGGAGACTGAATGTACAATGTTTTTAATATATATATTATATATATATTCATAAGGAGAAGGAAGGTGATAAGGAAAGTTTGACAAATTAATTTTTATTCAGTGCAGTGATTTGGATGACAGGCTATATTTCATGCCAGTTCCGAAGAGAACTTATGATAAAGACTACCAGAATCAGTGCTTACTCAGCACATCTTGGCTGTACTGGTGTAACATAATGTGTGAATCCACGTGATCTGAGTGGGCAGATCGATGAGTAAACCTGATACTCATTTTAGTCAGCTCTGCCGGCAGATGATGTCATAGTAAGTCATCTCGACAGAATAGTCTTTATTTTTTAGTTGTTTAGTTTTATAGCTAAATGAATTTGATTCAAAATAGAATCTATTGAAAGTAAAAAGTGACTTTTGAACAGACCATGGATTTCATTGTGATGCTGCGGTAGCAGATCTCTTGCAGTGATTGTGATGCCCCCGGGGCTTTGCAGTGTCTGGTGAGAGTGGGATGATGGAAACAAGTTGCTAAAACCTCCAAAGTGATTCAAATCAATGATGTCTGCTCCGCTTTCACAGTTTTTGAGACTCCAAAAAATGATCACGAGTGAATCCAATATGTTCGATGAGTCGGCCAGCTGACTAGAAATTGAGTTGCAGTGATGTAATGGCCTTTAAATAATTAATAAGTGGGGAAAAGTAAAAGGGGCTGCTCTTTGGAAGAGGAGAAAATCAATGAGAATGAGAGCTCTAATGAGAAAGAAAGAGGGTCAGAGAGAGAGAGAGAGAGGGGGGGAAAGGGAGGGAGAGACTGACTGACAGAGACAGAGGAGGGAATCAGAAGAGACAGGCAGTCGGCAGATAGATGGAAACCCCACCCAGGCCTGTCTCCTCTTTGACTGCTCAGTCCTTTTATGTGCAGTCGAAGAGTAAACCAAGTTATTTCATCGGGACGTTTAAGGGAGGATGATCGTTCCTGTTTGTTGAGGACGTCAGTGTGAGGAAGATGCTTTAGGTGGGTGGACAGTTTGGTGCTTAAACTTGTGAAACTTCAAAATCTTTAGACACCCTGGAACCTGCATCAAACGTCTTTATAAATTACTCACTGTTTCTTTCTTTTTTTCTTTCTCACAGCTGTATTTCAACTCTTCGGCTTGCTTCCTCTTCACTATTTCCTCATTTTCTCTTCCCTTTGTTACAGTTGAGCGGCAAACCGGCTCCCTCCCATGACCTCACAGCCACCTGACAGACAAAAGGAGCTCCAGCGCAACCTTGATTTGGATTTCACATCCTCCACATTTTCTCCGACTCACGAACATTTCAGCCAGAGCAGAGAGGTTTTCTGCCACGCTGATCTGCTCTATTTGGAGAATATCAAGCTGCTGCCAGAGCTCTGGCATGATGCTGCTGCTGCTGCTGTAGCTTTTCCTCTGGCAGGTTGACATATGCGACAGGAGAAGAAAGATAGTGACCCTGGACGGAGGACCTGCAGTTCGCAAAGTGTGGATGCTGCTTGGATCTTCCTCACCACTACTTGGCTCTACAATGTACCCAAAAAACTAGTTTGCTTTCTTGGACATGTGGATCCTACTAACAGGGTTTGTGCACCTGTTTAGAAAAAGTATATAGTTAAGAGAACTAAAGCTCAGGGGAAGACCCAGCCATGGAGGGTCTGGAGCAGCTTGACATGGTGGGTGATATCAGCCCGGCCTTGGAGGCCACAGAGGACTTCATCCACTGCTTGGATACCCAAGGCCAAGGTCCAAGCCAGGCGCAAACTGGGAAAATCCAGCCTCCTCGGCAACCCAAGCAGCTGCAGGAGGTATCCACTGCTGCACTGGGTAAGCTGAGCTCCAGTGGCGTCTGGGGCCTGCTGGCTGGAGAGCAGCCAGAGGTGGGCCCCTTAGGCCTGGCGTGGGCTGACAACTTCAGTGTGTTAGGACTGGGTGTGGGCTTGAGACATGGCAAGAGGAGCCGCGCACGCTCCACCAACGACCTAGCGGCCCACAGCAAGGAGTGCGCCAACAACTCCGCCAACTCCGCGTCCAAACCAGCCTTCAAGAAGGGACACAACCGGTCCAGATCAGACGTCAACTACAGACCATCTGCCTACACCGACAACGGACTGCCCACAGTGGACTGCAGCACACTGAAGAACATGATCCTCAACCACCAGCAAGAGGGTGAGTTCACATGGTGTGAGTCTGTGTAAGGGTGTTTATTCTGAATTTGTAGGTTTAAAGTAACATGATTAGATGTGTATCTACAAGCTCTGAAACTGATGGAAATCTTTTTTTTAATGTATTTTCAGAATAAATCAATTAAAGAATGAATAGATACATTGATATAATGTATCTAGAGGCATAGACATTTTGTATGTGGAAACTTTTCATCATGTGAAGATAATTCATTTTCCATCTTCTGCAATATTCATTACAGTTTTTCTATCCACATGTTTTCCCTACAGTTGATAAGAAGTATTTTTCAAAGAATATTTTAAATAATAGTTGTACTTACATAGTACCTTTTGACAAAAGTTGTGACTACATGCTTCCCAAATTGAATTAAGGAGAACAATGAAAACTATACGATACCAATGAAAGTAAGAAAATAAAAAACATAATTCAAACTGAATGGTGTTAAAAGATAGTTATTAGAAAGAACAGAAAAATATCATTATGTAGTACTCATCTGGCAAAATCAAGTTTTTAGAGGTCATTTCAAAGCTACCACAAATGCTGGTGATGAACTGATCCTCTTACTTGAATTGGATCTTGCTGCCACATCCTCAGGTGTTCTACCTCGTGTTCTTAATAGAAGCTCAAAGGCCGACCCTCGGCTACAGTGTCAGAGAAGTGCGCCACCTCCTCCTGCTACTGTGCTCTGGTCGAGCAGCCCTTCACTGGAAAGCTGCCTCGGCCTCTCAGAGGCAGAGACAGGAGTCCTATTTGTGCTGCAGATTGGGGCGTATGCTCTACTTATGCTGAAGCATCCTCGGAGAAAGCAATAATGATAGAAGATGATGATAACTTGAAATGACACAGCTGTGCTATGATAGCCTGTGCACAGGCAGAGAGAGTGTGCACGCACACACACGCGCGAGTACACACACACACATTTGTTTGTGTGTTTTGGCCAATCTGAGGGCCTAAGGAGATCCTGAGGGATCCTGAGGGATAATAGCCTGTAATCCTGTCAGCAAATGGACTCAAATGAGGCGAAAGAAGAGGAAACCCAATTACCCAGCCCCTGACACTGGCAGGATTATTTAGTATTAGCATATGTGTGAAAAGGCATCAGGTTATTTAGTTTGGCTGGACGTGTTTTGAAAGGAGGGCGAGAAGTAGGAAAAAGGACGGTAATAAGCAGAAGGCAGTGTGATTTGGCTCTGCCTCGCCTCTTCATTCTCATTGAAAAAAAATCTGCCCTGTTTTGCCTTTCCATTAGTGACAGCTGGGGATGTTGAGATGGTAAATGGAAATAATGATTATTACTGTATACACACACCATATATGTGATTATGAGGCAAAGAACTTCCTAGTTAGCGTTTATTAAAGCTCGCCGTTTGTTTTATTCCCTTGCCTTCTAAAACATAAGGACCGCATTCATCTGAATGAGAGCCTTTAATGAGAATATGCACCTGTTGAATACAATCTTAAGGACATGTTAGACTAGCTCATGCTACTCACTGGGCTGCGTCATCATTATTAGATCAGATACTGTACTGTTGCCTATAGGACAAAAAGAAAGTTACCATATGAAATTATGAAAAACATTTCTATATGCTATTTATTTCACCAAGATCAATGGATTGTTTCCTTAGAAAACCTATATGATATATAATGTTCCTCATTGCATAAGGAAGTGAAGTGTAAATTCATATCAAAATGTAATGGCTTGATTCCTGGTCTATGAGCGACCATACCACCAATGTTTGGTTGAAATGCGATGCTTAGTTTTAGGTTTATCGTTTAGTGTCTAAAGTTAAATATATCTTTTAAAGAAAAAGTAATATGTTTATGATTGCTTTTCCTTTACTGAATCCAGCAGGGTGAGACTGGTGTTTTAAAAAATAGTCTTGATAAGTCTTTCATTATTTAGCTATATTGGCATCCAGACAGTTGTGTGAAAATAAGCTGTTACATTACACTTTTTCCCTAATCAGTGGTGTGGCCCCTTGTTTGTGCTGATTGGATGTTGATTGGCTGAATGGCTGTGGTTTGGCAGAGTTAGTATGCAGTGTGCAGAGAAACATGTTAATGCTGGTTGAAGGCTTACATGTGCATATTAGACTAATACCGTGACTGTGATGTCAAAACCTACCAGGTGGAGACGAAGGCTAATTGAAGCGAGCACTTTTATTCGCCCCGATGCCTAATTCTCATCTCGACCCCTCCGAGCGTGAAGACTGCCAATCAGCCAGACTTGACTCCACCTAAACTTATTTGCATATCCATTTGTTCTTCTTAGCAAAAGGTTTGTTAACATGCAAAGTCCGAGATGGAGAGAGTGGCACCGTGTCCGCTGCTGTTTTGAAAAGATTGATGAGGCACTTGTCTCGCCATGCTTCAGTTAACACAGCCAAATTTTGCTTTTCCTTTTTTTCCCCTTTGGTGTGATTTAGAACATCGAAGAAACAAAATGCAATATCTGTCAATTAAAGTGTTTCTAGTGAGGGTTTACACAATTAAATCAGAGTGGTTTAGGCTGGATGTGGAAGTCATTTTATTGTTATTTATCAAGTGACGTATTTGCCTGAGGGTTATTTTCCTAGACAGACGTGGACCTTCTTGTTGCACTGGCTCCAATAACAAAAGACAATTCATGTTTTTTCTACCCATAAAGTAAGGCTGTCATTAAAACGAGTCTTTGCTGTGGACAAATTAATCAGTCTCAGAGCCTCTCAGGAGATGCTTTACCCACCTCTTTTTAACATCCCTGATGATGTTATGAAACATTCTTGGTCTTATTTTAGTCTTACCGAGAGCTGATTGAATACATGCTCACTTCTCAGTTTGTCCCTCGACTCTTGCCGTCCTTTGGAGGCATCACAGTGTCATCGGTGTCACACTACCCTTGGTGGGGTTTTGTCTGGTCGGTCTGTGCAGCAGATCCTCCTCTCTCTTCCCTTTTGTGTCAAGTGTTGAAATTGAAAGGACAGGAAGTTGGATCTGATGAAATCTTGAACAGCATCGGGTTTCAGTGATGTGAAAACTCAAGTCTGTCTGTAGTTTGTGTTTGATAGCTTCACAGGTCGGTGGCATGTAAGGTTGGAAAACATGCATATTGCCCGTCTCATTCTCCCCTCTCCTCTCTGTGTCTGTGCAGCTGATAAAAGCATCAGCAGTAGCAGTGTAGTAAAACAGGGCGAGATGGAGCAGCGAGAGGGGCCCCGGGGCCGCTGGACACCCTGTCACGTCGAGCTGACACCCTGCGAGCTCCGACTGTACATTCTGGACAGCAGCGCCAACCGCCAGCTGGGCACTGCCTACTCTCTGTCACACTGCCAGAGCGTCATCTCACCAGCACCCTGCGGTCAGCCGAGCCAGATCAGCCAGCCTGCCGATCAGCGCACGCTACAGGCTTTGTTCTTCAACAGCACTCGTCTCCAGCTGAGAGTGGCCAGCCAGTGGGAGGCCATGGAGTGGAGACGGCTGATATGGGAGAAGGTGCAGGCGGCCAGACCTGTGGGGCAGGAGAACCGGCAGTGCAAGACCACCGCGGAGAGCCAACAGGTCGCCAAGTTTCCGGCACCCATGTCGCCCTCCTCGTCCCCCTCTCCATCGGGGCTTGACACCAGGCCCGATGGCGATGGTGACACCCCCACCTCAGCAGATGCCTCCCTCCAGTCGAATTCTGGCAGCGTGAGCAGACCCACCACCCTTCCTCTGTTCACCAAACGCTGCCAGGATGTCCTAAAAGCCGGTCTCCTCGACCAGCTGATGGACCAGAACAACTGGCGGACCTTCACCTTCGTGATGACCAGATCTGCTCTGCAAGCCTTCCCCACAGAGGGTCGAGGCTCCGTGTCCCATTCCGTCCTCCAGTACTCCCTGGCATCCTGTGTGGCCGTGCAGCATGACCAGGAACCAGAGAATGGAGAGCCGTGGATGGACCGAAGCGAACATTTCCAGGTAGTTTTTCCCAAAGATGTGCTGCAACTTCGAGCCGATGATCAATACAAGGCCCAGGAATGGGTAATGATGCTGCGAGAGGCAGTGGGGGCACAGAGGCCTGCACAAGACGAAGGCAGAGAGCCAGGAGAGGAAGCCCCGGCCCTCCAGGGAGTGCTGTTAAGATCAAAACCATCTCGTGAGAGGAGGCAGCGGGAGGCCCAGAGAGCCAAGAGACAGTCTGTCACCACCAGTTTCCTCAGTATCCTCACCTGCCTGGCTGTGGAGAAGGGGCTCACCGCTCAGAGCTTCAGATGTGCAGGTGAGTGGCCCTCACACACGGACACACTTACACACACATGAAGGATGGTTTCTCTTTGAATTCATCTCCCTTTTCCCACATGTTTTTCAGTATGTAGTCTTCACCTCTATTCATATCCAGGACCATCACAGCCTCTCGCTCCCCCTGTCGTAATATTATTCCCGATAGTCTCCACGCCGGCCCTTGGGAAGCCCCATAAATGGCAGGCGGTGCTTTTACTCTCGCCGGGTGTGAAATGTGGGCTTCCTCTTTCTCTCGCTCTTAGGAGGACTTTGAATAATCACAGCTCACCCCTCCCTTTTTAATTTGTAACAACTGGCTTATTAATGCAAGGCTGCTTGAAAGGCCAGCTGAAACAGGAACAAGGACAGAGGCCGTCTAGGGGCAACTGATGATAATTGGCAGGCTTAAAGCACCAGGGGGAGAGGGGAAAAATGGTTGAATGAATGAATGAATGAATGAGGGCGAATGAAAGCGGCCCGGGGATGCGGCGGTGGTCAGGCCTGATCGTAGCTGTTTGATTGAAGGGTTTCAGGGCAGAGCTGGATGTGAGGGACAGCTGGATACGTCTATTTTCTATACAGAGCACACCTCTGCTCGCTCGCCCGCTCACTCCCTTTATATCCTACCTTTTCCTCTCTTTCTCTCTGTGTCCTTTCACCAGTTCATTCAGAGCTTTGCCCTCTCCTGCAGTGTTACTGAGCAGATCTTGAAAAAGTATTTTTCACCCATTCAGCGTAATTAAAGCATATTCTAACACCATGAGGTGATTTTATAGGCTTGTGTTATTTTTTTCTGTTTAATTTGACATTTTTTGCCACTTCTTTACCCATATTTCCACATTATAATGAATTGACTTCAGAGCCATGGGGCTATAATAAATATATACAGTACATTTATATATATTATAAGGAAATGCAAACACAGAAGTCTTACTATTTGTACTTCACGCACCAATTATTAGCTTCCGAAGGAAAGAACAGTCTCCCCACCACTGACACTGAAACCAGCTCTATGTAAAGCCTCCACTGCACTTAACAAATTAAGTGGGAAGTCATGGAGTTGAAGTTGAAATGAACAGTTTTTGATGTATGTGAGCTACAGACAGACTGGTCTTTGATTATATTACGATACTTGGGCGTATAGAGAATTAGTCTATACCTAAATACATTATCTGTACCGTATTTCAACTGTTAATTTCTTGGTTTCGGCCTTGTCAGACAAATAAAATAAAAATACTTTGATCAGGAGTTTAGATCAAAATGAAAATGAATATTTACACAAACAGAATACTGGTCAGCCAGCAGACCTGGCCATGTATGGTACACTGAAACCTCTATGAGCCCAATTCATCAAAAGGCTTCATTTTGTGTCCTGAACCTGAGAGCAATTCTGATTATTCATATATGAAACCACTAATCTAATGAAAGGTCTCTTGATGGTGGCAACAGCAAAGCCCAATGTTCAATGTGCTACTTTAGTATCAAGCCATTTCTCTTTGAACTTGTTTCAAGTCTGCTCTTTGCATATGCATGCTACGTCCATCCATACGTATGGAGCGATTGGTTATTTAACATCAAAATGTAAAATGTATTCAACTAATTACACATGGGAACTGCGTGGTTTCCTGATTCCTTTTGAAGGAAACGGTTTGTGTTCTTTTGAAGACCATGACTCCCCATCAACCCTCGCCACTCACACACACACACACACACACACACACACACACACACACACACACACACACACACACACACACACACACACACACACACACACATACACACATTGTGTAGAGTGTGTCCACAGGTTTTGTGACCCCCATTGTTGCACATTCTCTGGCCCCTGACACTACATGTGAGTCTGTTAGAGGTGAGGTCCATGGTGGCTTTGGTGAAGTTGAAGTCAGTATGTATGAGAAGAGGAAGTAAGACAAAGATACTATTCCTCTATTTCAACACACACACACACTGACACACATTTAAACTGTAATTTTTGTAGGGGCCCATCATAGACACTCTTTAGTCCTTAATCATCAAAGTTTAACATAGTTACTCATCGTACTCTCCATTTGGGCATATTGTTATTCGAGTGTTTGGCTGGTGTGAATGAGACACATCAAAGCCTGGGCATCGCTCGTCTTTTCAGTTCTAATTCATACACATGTACATAACTCTCTCTCCTTCTTTCTCTCTCACACACACACACACACTACTACTACACACACACACACACACACACACACACACACACACACAGTCTCTCATTCAGTCACACACCCACCTCTCCTCTCAGAGGTGTGCTGGTTTGAACCGCTGGCGGGCAGATGAAAGCCTGCGCCCCTTTTCGGTCCCAATGTCATCTCTCTCTCTTTTGCTCTCTCTCTCTCTCTCTGATTCTGTAGGTCTCTTTCCCTCCCTCTGCTCTCACTCCACCTCACCCGCACTCACCCTGGGGAGGTCAAAGTGACTCCCTCTCCCACTACAGAGAGCTGCAGTACAATCGGTAGACCTTTGAGCTACATTTGAATTCCTATTCATCTTTCACTCCATCCCTCTTTCTCCTCGTCCCAGGAAAGATCCAAAAAAGATCAGAGACCAGAAGAGAAAGCGGTTGTTCTTCGGTGCTGATAATGGAGTAAATAGTTACCAGCATCGTAATTCTTAACATACTCTAACAAAATGTCATTACAGTGTTGTTGTTGACTCACTGTCAAGTCCGTAAAATCTTGAGTGAATTTGCCTTCACATTCCCTGGTGATACTGTATGTCTTGTCTTGCTTTTATCTTAAAGGTGCAGTGTGTAAGATTTGGTGACATCAAGAGGTGAAGCTGCATGTTGTATACATCCCTTACTCTTCCGAGCATGCAGGAGAACCTATGGTCGACTTCAGTTGTCATTAAAGCTCAAAAGATGTTTAGTATATCCAATCTTGGCTACTGTAAAAACAAGGCGGCCTCTGTAGAGAGGACCCGCCCCTTATGTAAATATAATTTTAAGTGCAATCAATATATGTCATTGTTCTGTAATATTTATATAAGTGACAAAATGTTACTCATCACACCTTTAAATGAGCATTGGTGAACTTTCCAAAGACGGTTGTTTGTACCAACACCTGTGGCAGTGAAGTCTTGTGCAGTTCGGACTCAGTTGCCCTTATGGTGAAACCTTTTCGTGTTTCGATTACGCCCCAGTAGCATCTTTAAAGTTGAGGTTGTGTACAGATGTATACGGCACATATCTATATTTAAAAGTTGTTCATATTTGTTTCATCCGCATGAGCTCATCTTTCTGCTCAGTGGTTAGACTTCCTGCAGAGTAAACGCCGTCTGCTGTTTGCTTTGAGGCTGCTGAGGTTTTGGTTCGCATCACATCGTCTTCACATTTATTTCTTCTTCCAGCGGACCACATTATCTCCTCTGGTCATTCCGCTTGTTTTCCTTTGCAGAGCTCATTATAGACCACTGCAGCTGTGGCAGAAAACACTTTTGCCGTCATGAGGGCATGCGTGGGTGTGCTCCCCTCTTATCCTCATGATATAGAATTTGAGGTTAAGGTTAAAGGTTGTTATTTGGCTTGCCAGTGTTTTCAGGCTTCAAACGTCTTTGTTCATGTGGACCCAAGAGCAACAGACTAAATTTGAGGCCACAGTTGGTCTGAAAGCTGGCCCGGTGGTCAGCTGGTTCCTCGAAGTGACACAATGTTTTTCTGACTTGGGACCATCCCCTCTGGCTGCTGGCCTCCGACAAGTGGTCTGAGGTTTGTTGAGAGAGCATCCACCCCAACAACACTGAGCTCAGAGCTTTAATTAGCCTACCTCGATCTGCATATGTGTTCAATCATGGGAGTGAGATAACACTTTCTCCCTCTTATCCACAAGCTACCGTGGAAATAGCAAAAGGGAAAACAAACAGCTGTGGTTCAAACTTTGAGCACTTGTGAAAGTGGATGTGGATTACCACAGTACCAGGCCACTTTTCGGGGTGCTGTTCAAATGGTTGAAAACATTGTAGAACAGCCAGACCACATCTGAAGGGGGTTCGGGGGTTTTGTAATTAGATTTGTTATTGGCGAAAATAAATGCAGTTGTCATGCCACCATCTTCAGAAATACATTGAAAATTGAAAGGACACCGAACTAAAGATGCGTCAAAAAGCTCCCGGCAACACTGTTCTTAGCAAAGCAAAAAATAAGTCAAAGTTCCCGAGGGACCAATATTATGACTGTCACTTGACTGACATGGGTTCCTGAGTCAGCTCCAGTGCCGGCAACCTCCTGCACTATAAATGTTGGCCTTTGTTTTGAGACCAATAAGTGGTCCACAGTGTTCTTCAGCGGTGTCCTTGATTCTCAAACCCTCCCCCTGAACCCCATAGCTGTCCCTCGGGAGTTTGATGATGCACATGGTGACTTCCTTGGGTTTAGGATCAAGGAATCGAAATACAGGATAATGTTAGTCAAGGTAGTGCTCAGGAATACCTGGTGCTAATGGTCCAGTATTTAGTATTTGGTGGTATTTGTATTAGTATTAGTATTTGGTAACACAAAATAGCCAAAGTTGTTGGAATGCTCGTAGTTGTATTATTATTTTAGAAGGACAGAGCGAGCAAACATGACTGTTTTTCTTTTCCTTTGGTCTGATAAAGCCAGCTTCCATCTGATTAGACGATTGTCCTTCTCAGATTTTTGTCTATCACAGTAAAGTACCTGGTCTAACTTCTCTTTAATCTTTGCCTTGATCTGTCCTGTGTTTGATCCTCTTCTCTTTCATTTAATTCTTTCTTTCCTGCGATCTCTTCGTAGTCTCACTCCTTCATTTTTTCCCCTCTGTCTCTTTTTGCAGTTGTTAGGGGCAGCACACACAAACAGGCTGGCACACGTCCTTCTTCCTCTGCCGATCTTCTTCTCTGTTGTCCGTGTGCCTGTTGTTGGAAAACTTAGATAAAAGTCTCCCATCTCTTTTCTTCTCTACCTCTCCTTTTGCTGTTTCCCTCCTGGCCCCATGTCCTCCCTATCCAGATTGAGTGGATAAGGGACACCTGTCAGAGTGAAAATGAACTTTAAAGGGTCTTGCAGACAAAGCAGAGCACGAGGCAACGCTCGGAATGAATAGAACATGGGATCTGTTGGTATTTTAGTTCTGCAAAACACCTTTGTCTTGAAGTCCCCTGTTGTGACTACTGGAAGAACCAAGACTACACACCATGTCCAAAGGATTACTTCAGATGAAGTTGAAGGGTAGATTTCAGCCGACCTGGGTATTGAAATTGCAGTTGTATGTTTTATAAAAATGTTTATATTTCAAAAATTGTCACATTCAAGGCACTCCAAACAAGTACTTTAAAAGTTTTATCAAAAGTGTCCTAATCCCAAGTCAAACCACCATGTTTCCAATATTTGTCTAAATAAAGTGATCTCTTAAATTGTTCGTAGCCTATATAGAAAATGACCATTTATTACAAACCCCACAGTTAAGAGCACCTGTGACAGTGAAATGACATGCCGCTCTCACACAGCTGTGCTCTCATTCCTGGGATCTGAGTGTGCATCATTAATGAGCATGGTTTTAGCTCCAATCTGCCCCGAGTGCAAACCAGTGCACAGGCAGCAAAGAGATGGTGTTGGGTGTGTTTGCTTGCAGACTCCATTTTTTTGAGCAAGCAACCAAGAAAGTTGCCAAACGCATCTTTGAATTTAGTTAATTCACACTTGTCTTCTGTAACCAACCCTGGTGAATGAGTGATTGAAGTAGTTCAGAGCTCAAAGGTGGGGTGAAAAGTTAGCTGTCATAAAGAGGGGCGAGAGGCAATAGTTGTTGTAATATGGTGATAATGTGTTTGCACTTTGAGATAGTTTCTGTTTGTCAGGTAATTCTCTCCACTACAATTCAAGGTGTTGTTTCCTTGATCCATACATGCGTTGATAGTTATCCACACATCCCATAATTCAAATTAACAAACCGTTTAGAAGTAAGATTTTGGATATAGTGCACACATTTTCTTCATCTCAAATGTGCTCTCACTAACTGAATCATGACTTCTTCAAATATCAGAGATGCATCGCTCAATGTTAGGATTCTGACCTCGTTTAAGACCCAGACTTCCTTGATTATCATCTACAGGTTTATTCGGCTGGATTAGTGTGGTATTTAGTGAGGGGGGCAATAAACTGACACATATTAACACCAAGTTATTTGCCTCACAACCTCTGGGGTGTCCTGATCATTGGTCTGAACAGCAGCTCCAGCAGAATGATAACATCGAAACCTGTCTGCTGCAACACACCAAGGATAATCAGCAGCTTAGGACTCATAAATGAAGATAAAACACAGTGTGCTGTACTAAGGCCATCGTTTTACTGCACACAGGCTGTCCTATATGTCTCAAATGATGCACATTTTAAATGAGTCTTCAGTACAATGGTTTTAAATGAAAAGTTTCACACACTTCTTTCGTCAAATTTGTTTAAAGTGCTTCATCTTCATTCCAGAGGTTTTCTTTTGAGTGTCACCCAGTACCTTAACTTTAAAAAAAAATTTACACACTTGATTGTTTTATTTTCAGGGTGTCAGCGTCCAGTCGGCCTGTCCAGGGGAAAGGCAAAGGTCTGCTACTACAGCGGCTGGTACTACTGCCAGAGCTGCCATCAGGACAACTCCTTCCTCATCCCTGCACGACTGCTGCACAACTGGGACACCAGCAAGCACAAGGTAGGGCGGCACACACACACACACACACACACACACACACACACACACACCACTATAACAAAATACAAATCTTTTCATCATACTAAGTAAATTAGCTTTGAAAGAAGCTAGCCTTGTATGATGGCAAATGCCCATCCAATAGCCTGGATGTAACTCATAGCCTCTGTTGCGTTCAAATCATCATGTAAATAACAGGAGCTGTAGCACAACACAGTAGCATACCAGGTGGAATCTGTTATTATTGTTAATGTTTGTGTTGTCTTTAATATACTCATCCTTTATACTGTGTATACTTTGATCTTCTCCCCCAGGTTTCCAAACAGGCCAAAGAATTCCTGGAGTTTGTGTATGAGGAGCCTCTGCTCGACGTCCAGCAGCTCAACCCCTGTCTGTACGAGCACTGCGAGCCTCTCAGAACCGTGCTGCGTCTCCGCCAGCAGCTCCAGTCGCTGCGGGCCTACCTGTTCAGCTGCCGGGCAACCGTCGCAGAGGACCTCAGACGAAGGTGGGTATGGTCCTTGAAGTTGTTTCTTGCTGGATGGTATAGGTAAAATAACTTTCTTAATCATATGTGCCATTGAAGTTTTGTGTATTTTTTAGTGGCTAAATTGATGCCATTTTACTTTAAATGACATTTGACCTCGCCGTGACTAATGCTACCCCACCAGTAATCACTTCCTCTTCGCTGCTTCACAACCTCTGCTTTCCAGCAATGAAGAATCGATTCTCGGGAAACAAACAGTAGAGTTATATTTTGATGAATCATAGACTCACTGAATCAGAATGGTGCCTAGATTTCTGTACTCGCCAACGTGACTGTATTAGAGGCACTGAAACCCAAAGTAGTCCTAAAATAATTTGGTGTGAATTAAACCACTGACGATATACACTGAGCTTATTCTCAGACGGGAGACATCATCTATGTTTCAGATTAAAGGTGCACAGTGTAAGAATTACATTTCCATCTCCTTTTAACAGAAATGGAATTCAACATTGTTATGTAGATATTTTGGACAGATCAAACCTTTTTCAAAAACCTTTTTGGTTTTAGATGTTAACTGAAGGCTAAAGAGAAGGGTGTGGTGAAGATGATTCCGGTGCACCGTGCAACCTTACCACTTGATGTCACCAAATCCTACGCACTGTAACTGTAACAGCCTGTCATCAGTCATGTCGACGGACAAACTTAAATATTTGCTATATTTGCCCAGTTGATGACCAGACAGTTGAGTACATGGACTGTTAACATCTCCTCGTATGATCCTTCTATGTGTGTTTACATGTGTATGTCTGAGAGCATGTGTGTATAGTGCCATAACTTTTATCTGTGTGCATTCCTGCACACACAAAAGTGTGTGTGTGTGTTCATTTGTGTGATGGTCGGGGGGGGACTGTTTATCTGAGTGGAAACCCACTCTGAAAGCCTTGTCTGTGAGCTGATGGATGCACCTTGCCCTGCTTCAGGTCACTAATACACTCTGATCTGATGGAGCAAGTCTACGAAGGAATCACCCACCTGAGCAAACAGAAAAGAATCTTCAAAATATGGTTATTGATAGAGACACCTGTGGCAGTCAGGTCATGTGCTGCACACATAAAAACATCCCACCCATGTTATTTACGACCTTTGGTTATCAGAGGCAGCGTAGTAAATTGTTTCTCACTGAGAGGCCTTCCTACTCGTTGGCATTAAAAAGTGAATTGAACCTTTAAATGTTTGACTATATTTATAAGTCACATGAGCTCTAACCCACGGTTCCGATCTGGTTTCATTGACTAGGCTCTAACCTGTGACCCCAATCAGCTTATGTTTATACTTCAACCTACATTGTGAATGTTTGAATGATGAATTCAACACAACATGTAGCTGCTAAAAACGGATAGCATCAGAGTGACCCCACTGCCAAATATTTAGAGCACATCTTACGTGGGCGGATGCACCTTCCGCAGCAGGACTCATTGATTCCCAGCCGCTCAGACTATTTACAGTCCAGTCAAATATTGGGAAGAAATATATACTCTTATCAACTGATAGTGTTCTGAGCATATTTGAGACTATTTTTGAAACTTATGATACATCTACTTAAATGCAGAGAAATCCATATGATGAATTTTCTTTTGCCTCTTTTCTCAAAGCAATGTTTTTACAGAAGACGTAAAGGAGCTGAGCTCATTTTAATGACAACATGAAAGACCCCTTCATCAGAATCACTGTTCACGTGCTTACAAGTGAAACTACTGGTGTTTTTTAAACTATATAAAAACAACATATTCACGGTCCCCTGTTGCAAAGAAAAGCAGAGCAGCATCGTGGCGTTCTGTGTTTACTTCTGTCCCATTAGCTAGTGCCGGCCAGTGCCCCGCCACTTCCAAACACTGCAGGATTGATGAGGGCCGTGGCGCTAAAACCTTCCCCTCGTCATCAGTCTCCCTCAGGAGGAATCTGAGCAGAGATATCTGTGCACATGGTGGAGAGGACACACAGTCTCTTGTTCATTTCCACAAGATTCAAGAACGTCTGGTGTCGACAGCAAGACCGCTCTCTCTCACTTCTAGGTGATTCTTGTCAGTACTAACTTCTTGTATAGTTTCAATTCATTTTTTTTTTTTTGCTGCAGAACAAAACGCACAGGATGACCCGATGACCCTCCTCCATGTTTGCTTTTCTGTGAGATTCTGTGAGATCTCGGGTCCTCTGGATTCACCCCTGTAAAATGATTCCCCATAGCAAATGACAAATGTGTGGTCTTATGATCAGGCCACACGCTGTGTGTTCTGATGATTACAGGATCACAAATCTGTTAAATCTATCTATGCTCGCCTATGTTTTTAATGACAGCTCATTAAAAGTCATCAGGGGTGCACTCAGCCTTAATTACAGCCTTATTATAGCGCATGTTGTTCTTTGTAAAAGAGGCTGCCCAGAGAAACACCCGGTGTAAATACATCCTAATGAATTCATATGGTCACAAACAAGATGGAGTCCAACCTATTCAAACATGTGACAAACCTGCAGCTTCAAAATAATGTTTCCTGACAAAGTGTCAACACAAACTGAACAGCACTGATAGGATTCATTGCAGGGATTTTGGTTTGCATTAGAGTGTAACATGTTAGTTTGACCATCCCGTACACACACACACACACAATCAGGTCAGACCCTCCTTCAGTAAACAGTCCTAACCCCCTGAGCGATAAGAAATATTTAATAAAGGGTGTGTATTTTAGAGTGGGAAGAACCTAAAAAAACAAACAAAAATAAAATATGGAATTAAATACTATCAGGCCCTGTACAAATATTATGTATACTTTTTCATATATGCAAAAAATCTATTTCTTATCTAATCCCTAAAACTTGTCAATTCTCAAGTGCTTTTATCATGATCTACACACACACTTCAAGGGTGTGTTCATATGGGCACTGACAACACAATCATTACTACACGTTTGAGTGTGTGTACTTAATGTGTGAGTTTGTGTACTGTATGGGCAAGTGTATACTGTACTTGTGTGTGTGTGTGTGTGTGTGTGTGTGTCTGTGTGTGTGTGTGTGTGTGTGTGAGAGAGAGAGAGTGCTCCAGCCAAGTGTGTGTTGTCTTATGAATGCTGATGTGGTAACCATTGGTAACATGCCAAACATAGTAGTCTATCTGCGGTGCCTATCACTATGAGGTGTCTGGATCAGGCACACACACACACACACACACACACACACACGCACATACACACGGTCACAGAAATACACAGGCATACATACTTGTGTTTTGGTGACACTCATCGCAGCTTAAACAGGATTTAACATGGTGCCATCCATCTTAGTTGTCTGAGAGGAGGAAACACACACACACGCACACACATGCCTGTCTGTGTTTTGTCACCTAGTGTTAGAAGCTGGAAAGTTACTGACTCAAGATTAGCATCATTGCTTGCTGGTTAAACATTAAATCAGTGCAATGTTTATATTTAACTACAGTGTGTGATCATTGTTCTACATGTGTACCTTCTCAAGACTCAGGCTAGAATTTAAAGTCTGACCTGTTCTGTGGACCTTAGGATTTTAGGAATTCAAGCTTGTGTTAATCTGGATCAGACGAGCTCGATCAAACTGTCTATATGTGATGTGGAAGTATACTTTAGTGATGGTGCCAGTTGTAAACATGATCATCTGTTTATGCTTTGCAGGTACTGTTGTAATGAATGCTGCAGTATTTTCACATCATATAACCTGTTTCATAATTTATGCATTAAAAATATTACTATTCTGTTTTCACAGGATCTTTCCCAGAGAATATCTCCTACAGCACATCCACCTGTACTCGATGGCAGACCTGCAGCAGGTACACTCACTCACTCACATACTTATTTAGAAATATCTGGTTTATTACTAAAATTGAAGATGCAATATGAAGAACATGATGACATGTACTTGTTGGGTTGCAAATTGCAGTTGAATACCCTTTACCTCACCCTTTCCCAAATATGTAGAAGGACCTATTTTAGCGTTTAGTTATCGTTTAAACTCCTAAGTGGGTAAGATTGTCCATTCTAGGCTTCTGTAAAACATGACAAACCAACAAAAAAAGACTTGTAGTATAATTTTTGAAAACATAACACATTATTTTGAGCCTTTATATGTTAACTGTTGACAAAAATCACAATGTGGCATATGCACATCTTGTGCTTGCTATACACTTGTTATATGTTTATAGACAACTGTCCATTTCATGATGGTTAGAACAGGTAATTCCCCCCGAATAGTCCAATTAAAACAGGATTAGTTCTTCAAAGTGTTGTGATCCAAGAAAACAATGAGCTCAGTGTAAAATTCCATATCTGCTGTTGTGGAAACCTTTTAAACTCCTTCATCTGTTATGTCCCAATATCAAATCAACTCATTGTGCATTATCACATCTTAAATTAGCAGCGTTTCCCATGAATTATCTAGACTGGCCACCATGTTCTAATTTCTCACCATGGTATTATAATGGACCAAATTGGATTTAGATGTAATAACATCTTAATATCATGGCAAAATGAACCCACCCCAGCCTCTGTATCTCGGCTTTGTGCCAATTTAATGGTGGTGGGTGGGAGTGGAGGTGAGGGGGTCTTTGGGGGGGTGGGGGGGCAGGTCAGAGAAAAGGGACCACAAATGACTCAAAAGTTCCTTTGTTTGTCATTTCGTTCATTATGTTGTACCCTGCCCCATTTTTTTTCTTTCACCCCTCTCTGACTTGGGGCTCGGGCCACAGTGTCTCACGCTGAAAAGAGGCTGGACCCCCACCTCTCTCTGCCTCACCCTCCTCACCCTGGCCCCCCTCCTCTTCCTCCCCCTCCCCCTCTCCCTCCTCCTCCTCCTCTTGCCCCCCACTCCCACAATCTGTGTCTCTCTGCTCCACTAATTGGTCACATTCAGAATCAACAGGCAGAAAAACAAAGCGTGACATCCCTGCATTTTTCCCAACATCCCCTCGGCCTCACACACACTGGGCACACATGTGTTTTGTGTGAGAGTCTGTGAGAGTGTGTGTGCGTGTGTGTGGGTGAGTGTGTGTGTCCCTCACTTCATTTCCCTGCTAAACTTTGTCATTTCACTCCTGAACCTTGCAATTTAGTTGCATTTTAACAATAACAATTCTCACGTCGCGTCCACACCGCTGCACCCTCCTCTTTTCCTCCCCCTCTCAACACCCCCCCTCTCTCTTGGAGATTCTCAAGCACTCTTCCTCTTAATTGGTTTTCCATATTAACAAGCTTTTTTCTTTTGATTCACCTCCTGAATAAAATTACACTCTTAATCAACCTGGCTTTTTTTGTTGCAGCCCAGAGGTCAGTGAGGGCTAAACTCCCCTGGCTAAACCCTGGCCCACGCTAGACTATTCACCTCCCTGTAAATAGCCCCCCCCCCATTAGCAACCAATTCATTTTGCAGAAACCATATGTGTTTGTTTAAGGGCACTCTGCTCTTTTCCTCCACTGGTTTTTAAGGATTGGTGGTTGCCGGGGTTTTGTGTGTGGACTAGAGTAGATGGAAAGTTGTGTGTGTGTGTGTGTGTGTGTGTGTGTGTGTGTGTGTGTGTGTGTGTGTGTGTGTGTGTGTGTGTGTGTGTGTGTGTGTGTGTGTGTGTGTGGTTGTGCTTCCCACAGTGACACCCTGGCATCTCCTCTATGCCAGGCATGCCTCTCCACGCACACTTGTCCACACACACAGAGGCCTCTTAAGTAAATGTTGAACGTTATCAGACAGATATCCAGTTTCCCCACATGGCCTTTTGTTTCAGGTAGAATGTACGTTAGTTTGTGCACAACACAGACGTGGATGGTGACGTCAAACCAGGTACTTTGTGAGTGTATTGCGATATAGAATAGTGAGGCAGAGATTGTACAAAAAACGATTAAAGAAAAAGGAAGTGGCTCCCAGAAGTGCACATCTGCTGAATACACACATTTTGCAGAGCAAACAACAATGGTGCTCCCACTTCCGTATCTATAGTTCAAAAGTTGAAAAAGGACATCTGTAAATCGGTGTTACATCATGATGATCTGTCCTGTAGATTTGGACTAATCAGGAAACATGTTTGTGCAGATGCTCAGAATGGACCAATTTAATTGTAATGATAACCAAAGGTTGTGTAACGTGCTTGGAAGGGAGCGTTTAGCTGCAACATGCAACTGAAACACTGGATGTCCTTTAGCTCAGGGGCAACAGACAACTTCCTGCAAGTCATCGTACTCATATTTTCATTGAGTTGCTTTTAATTGGCTAAATTCTCGTCACCCAAAACATGCGTCCTGCTTCCACATGTATCTCCTCATCGGCTAGGTCACGAAACACATTTCAGGAGCCTCCCTGATAAGACAGAGCCCTGTGTGGATACACTGACATGCAGCATACATCAACTGTGTGTGTGTGTGAGAGGAGAGGGTGTTATCCAAACACAGCTCACACTGGTCTTTCCAGCCATGTAATCCCAGCTGGCTTTCCACTTTCTCAATGGACCTGTGGCAGAGTGTGTGTGTGTGTGTTTGTGTGTGTTGGAGAAAGAGAGAGAGAGAGAGAGAGAGAGAGAGAGAGAGAGAGAGGGCAGGCGGGCGGCTGTTAAACAGCAGTTTTAGGGGATTAGAAGGTTTTGGAGCACAAAGACTCGATGTGGAGCAGAGAAAGAGGCTGAACTAGAGGGGGAGGAGTTTAAGAGGATGGATGGAAGGAAGTGTGTGTGTTGGGGGAGTTCACTTGGAGGGAAAGAGGTTAAAACATGTGAATACATCTGGAGGGTCTGTGCTGGAGGCTGCTCTGCGCTCATGTTTCCGCCATTCATCTGCTGATGACAATTCTGCTACGATTTCATATATAAAATACATATCTGTCTTGGTTCCTCTACATTGTGCAACTTTTTAGGCGCTCTACTTTAACGCGACAGGTCAGATGCTCGTGTGATGTGTGACAGCGGATAGGAAGAAAAAGTGAGTGTGAATCCAAAATGTTACAGTTGAAAGGAAGAAGATGGGAAGTGATACGAGTCCTGGCCGTGGTCTCCCGATATGACCCCATTACATTCTGATGTAGATCTTGAATTCTCTGACACATAAGGAGGACTGACATCTCTGGGTGTGTGAACTTTGGTGCAGCTTGTTTGGAAGTTGTTGGGTCCTTGAACATTTGTAATGAACATCCCACCACCTGAGAACAAACCTATGTAATATGTCAAACGTGCAGCTGCTGTATCCAGCTGTTGTTATGGTTTCGTAAGGGAGTTGTTCTTTGACCTTTTCTTTGTGCAAGTCACTCAAAAAGAGGCAACATCAACGTGTAACCTCCTCGTGACCTGGGCGCTATTTTACTTGACTTCCTGTGTAGGAAAAAGAAATCTGAAAGGTCACAAAGAGAGAGAGAGAGAGAGAGAGAGAGAAACTGTCGTCTGTCAGTATAAACTGTATAATTTAGTGCAACAGAAATATCCTTTATGCTACATGGTCTGGAAAAAAAAGGTCTAATTTATGACACGCCAACAAATTCTGTCTGTTCTGTAGACTAGTCGGTCTGACCCAGTCGACCTTGAACGCCCATCGCAGCACCGAGAGATCTGCCAGCGGTCTGACTGTTGCTTGACCCAGACACTCAATATTTGGCCTCAGTCTTGTCTTTGTTGAGCGGGCGAGTGTACAAATTAAAAAGGGCTGAACTTGGAGGTTCTGGACTGAGGGATTGTCCCAGGGTGACCCTGCTGGCCAGTGGGACTTTAATGTAGCTAATAAAATGGTGGCTGGGTAATTATAGCGTCTAGCAGCAACAGACAGTTGGGGGATTTTTTTTTTCTCCACAGAATTGGAGAAAGTGATTTGTGAATTCTGTCACATTAATGTGTCTCTGCGTAACTCAGTGTTTTATTGTGAAAAATGGCAGCCAGGTCTCACACACCCACAACAAGTTAGATTTGATTTACTTGTTTTTCGTCACGTTGCCCTTTCCCGCTTTTCATCCGTCCATTTACCTCCGTCACCCTCCATCCATCTTCTTCCTGTGCCTCCCTCCGTTGTTTCCAGTGTCCCTCCAGAGTACCAGTCAGCCACCGGAGCTGTTCTGCCAGTCGTTTGATTCTGCCCAGTCCAATTATAGAGTTCCTTAATTACTGAGGCTGTCAGCCTCCATCAGTGGAGCCGTTTGTCATGTGGACTAGGCTGGACCGGACTGAGCAGCCTGTGTAGGTTTGTGCTGGACACAGCTCGTATGTTTAAAAAAATAAAAATAAAAAAAGTACATTCCCATTAAGCCTACAAATGTTGACATGTAGTGCAGGAAAGATCGTTTATGCACGAGCGAGCTCATTTCAAGGCAACAGCCATTTTTGTTTTTAAGTACTTTCAAAGTTATTTACAGGCTGAATCAGTTCATGAACTCATTTCTGATATTTCCAAAAGAGGAATGTATAAATATATTTAAACAGCCTCTTGATCCAGACCTTCTCCAACATGTCATGGGTTTTTTTGTGTTGTATCAAACCCTTCCATAACATTTCAGGGGCATTATTCCAGTAATATTTGGGTGTTATCAAACAAGCAAACAACAAACAGGATGCCATCAACTGCTTTTTAATTCAGCTCCATGAAAATACTCATTTATACTTTTAGTCCCCTTTAATCAAATGTAACAAGATTAAATTGGGATTTCTCTTGTCTCCTGACCAAGGTCCCGTCCTTCCACCTACTGTCATGGTTTGGATTTGATGTTTCTGTGCTGGTTGTTGATGTCATAGATGTGAAAATTCTTTGTTATTTTTAACCAAAGAAACTAAACTGATTGACTTTCTCTGAAATATAGAAAACGTGATGTGACCTGACTTTGGGGAGAAATATCAGTGCGACGTCGACCTGTTTTTGTTGTTCCAAGTAAAAAACCTTTAGCCTCGGCACTTCCTGTCCGTGTAAAGTGCCGCAATCTGTGTGAATGATTTTGTTCTAAACTGGATCGGAATCCCTCAGTGTTGTGTTTCTTCCTCCGCTCCGTCTCATGTCCTCCTCTTCTGCCCTCGTCTAACAACCAGCATGAAGGAGGTTATAATTGGGAGGTCCAGAGCTCTGCCAGGTGGAACCACTTGTATCTGAATACAGGCTCTCACTCTCTCAAAATCTCTCTTTGTGTATTGTATCTCCGCCACACTTTTTCCCCCTACAATATTCTGTTTCATTCTTTTTCGCTCCATATTTTACCTTTGCTACTTAAACCCATAACTGTGACTGTGTTATCAACATCAACTAGAATGACCTTTGACCATATCTGGTCTTTACTGCCTGCAATGCTTTTCTTTTCACCGTTCCTCTGAGTCATCCGCTGTCGATTCCCGACCACACAACTTCCCCCGCCCCCCCCCTGCTGGCAAACCCCCGACCCGAGGTTCTTTAAGGAACTTGCCAAGCGTTGCCATTAAAAGACGTTCACCTCATTTACTGTCTTCCTCCTTCCTCCCCTCTGTTTCCTCTCCTCCTGTTTTCCAGCCCTCACCCCGAGCCAAAGAGGTTTCTATTCTTTCTTGTGGTAATTTTAATGTTGCTGTAAAAAATGAAGTCCTGGAGGAAGAACTTTATAGGAATACCACATGATAGCAAGAGATTTACAGTGACAGGTATTTGTTTAATTTAAGTCTTCCTCAGGTCTGCCTGTGTGTGCATTTACTACCGTGCAGTCAGAGCATCGTTTTTTGTTTGTGTGAAATCCAATTAACCTCTGAGAAGAGTTTAGCTCAGCCAATATGTATTTGGCTTATAGTCTCAAATGTCTACACCTATAGACACAGCCCATGAAATGTCTTTGAATTGATACGTTTAAAAACAAGGCTATAGTCAAGTATCTTTGATTATTAATCTTTTCAGAAATCTTGAATTGCAGTAAGAAAACAAATTTACTGCGAGAATTCATGTAGCTAGCCCACAACATGACTGAAACTGACCTCATTATTATTTTTTAAAGTTTGGTTAAAGCCTCCTGTGTTGTTTTTACGCATGCTTCAGCACTCACTAACAGCAGAGTGGTGTGCCACAGGGTTCTGTTCTCGGCCCTGTTTTGTTTGAATTGTTTATGTTTCTGCTTTGGCACAAATGCAGTTTTTAATGTCTCACTTTTACGCAGATGATTTAGCCTGGTGTGTTTGTTTTACCCTTCAATATTTGGTCGTTTTTGATCTTTGACTGCATATAAAAGTATGATTAGCAGGGTTTTTGCCTTTTTAAAGGACCCTTAATTGCAGTGTACCTCATACACACACCAAGATGCACTGTTTTTTTGGCAAAACACCAAACACCAGCCCACTTTTGTTAAAAACTGCATGGCTTACATTGATTGCCCTCTCCTCCCATCTTCTTCCCCCACAGGTGATTGATGGGAAATTAGCTCCCTTCCTGTCCAAGGTGATCAAGTTTGCCAGCTCCCATGTTTTCAGCTGCAGTTTGTGTCGAGAGAAAGGATTCATCTGTGAGCTCTGCCAAAACGGACAGGTTCTCTACCCCTTCCAGGAGAGCGCCACCAAAAGGTAAGGTCCTTGTTTTGTCACCTTCAAAAAATAGACTTATTGTTCCCTCTACTGACAAAAATGTTCTTGCATAGAAACATTTTCACAATATGAATGAAACACCATAGTATGTGTTAAGGCATCCACAATGGGAAAAATTGTCATAGTACAGTAAAGGGTCTGAAAGATGTGCTTGACCGAAAACCTAAGATTCCGGAGAGGTTCTTTAAAAGGCTGTGAGTTGTATCAAGAACGTGGCACTTCTGTTTTTATAGACTGAAACATAAAAGTACAAATACAGCATGTACTTTTTATCTTTTCTCTGGAGGGTGACTGAACATTTACTTTCAGTAAGAACCCACCAGAACAGGGACTGTGCAGGAAAGGGAAGGGGTAACAGGAGTCAACACAAACATGCTCTGTTCAAGCGGTGTGACCGAGCCTGCTGCTTGTTACCAACACTGTTCGGCTCAGAGGCGGTGGAGGGATTCTTTTGACGACACAGTCCAGAGCTCTGTCTTTGGCACCGATAGTCAGAGCGACAGGCAGCACAGGGTTGTGTTTTATGGCGTGTGGAGGAAGTGTGAAGTGTTAACTGATAACTGTAGTGGAACACCACAGCACAGATTCAGCTCTGTTGATTCAGTTCGTCGCACACTGACTCGACAGGAAATGAACTCAACCAGTGGAAACCGCGCACTATGCACCTGTCACTATTTAATATGTAAAGTCATGTGTTGGACTGTTTCTGTTTTATATCGCGCGCAGGGCTGCATTCTCATTTCCTTCTCTCAGTAACGGTAACTCTGCATAAGGTAACTCAAGTTAACTTAAGTTTAAGGCAATTTATGTTAACTAAGTTTAAGTCAACTTATGTTAAGTTAACGTAACTTACGTTTGATAAAATTCAAGTCAAGTTACCCTAACTTTGGTTTAAGGCAACTTATGTGAAGCTAACTTGAATTCAAGGTTACTTAAGTTAACGTAACTCACATTAAGTTTAAGGCAACTTATGTTAACTTGACCTAGCTTACGTCTAAGGTAACTTGAGTGAATTTAATTTGAGTCGAAGGTCATTTAAGTTGACTTAACCTAAGTTTAAGGTAACTGGAACTTCTCACCTGTTGTTAGTGTACACTTGCTGACGTGTATGGCCACGTGTTCCACAGGTGCAACGGCTGCGGCGCTGTGTTCCACACCGAGTGTCGGCAGAAAGCTCAGCCGTGTCCTCGCTGCGTTCGCCGAGAGCTGCACCACAAAAAGCCGTCGTCATTCTGGTCACCTGATGACGACAGCCCCGGGTGTTTCCATCTGCCGTACCATGACACATGAGACGCACACACACACACACACACACACACACACAAACTAACAACAGAAGCTGCCGGGCCATGACTGCGGACCACGCGTCTGTGTTTGTGTGTTTCCACGGGGAGTTTTGGTGGAGGGACGAGAGACTTGAGAATCAGGTATGTGTTCATCTGTTATCAGAGCGGCCTCCTGTGAAGAGCAGGGACAAGTGAAGAACTGCTGCACCAGGCTTCACAAACTCACCAGTCATCATTCACCAGATCATCTTCATTCGTTCACCCCACCACATTCCACTTGCTTTCAATGCCAGGGATTTCAACGTGTAAGATCACAGCTGAAAGGTCACATTAAACATGTTTGGGTGCATACTGTAAATGCGTCTTCCATATGTCACGTCTGTGAGCCATCTTTAAACTGCGGAACAAATTATAACAATCAAAACATTTTCTTGCTCCAGCTTCTCAAATTTGCTCCTTTTCTTTCAGACATTATTGGTTTTAAAAAAACCTGAAATCCTCTTGGACTTTGTGCTGTTTTTGTTTACATTTTTATTACTTGTAATTTGACATGTAATTAATCATCCACCCCTAGCTTTGAAAAGTGGCTGCAAAGTATTTGACCTTGAATGAATCAATTCAAATCGGGCCTAAATGGGTGTTTGAATGTCATCACCTTTCTGATGATGGAAATTAAATGTCAAGGTAAACAATCACTGTTTTTGAAAGAAATCATTTCCGAAAATTCAGAAATCATAGAATTGATCATTTATTTGATGTTGTTAATGTAAGAGCTAACTACAACAACAATTTTGGATCAGCAGTGTCCATGTTGGGAAACGTTTTCCAGATGCTAACAGTAAAAAAACAAACACATTTTCCCCTTTTTCCATGTATTTATTTAATTATTTAGGATTATGTGAAACTAGCTTAAAAATGTATTTTAGATACATTTTAAAAGGTCTTCAATTTCTCTTTCATCAAGCTGCAGGAGTCCTTCAAAGAAATAACCATGTAAATCCTACACGATGCACCTTTAACCTTTACGTTTTTGTCTTTTCACCCATTTGAAAAAGGGAAATTCCAATCCAACCACAGCTCACTAATATTTTACAGTCACTTTCAAATCTCTTGGGATTATTGGATCAGATCAGGGATTATCGGGGATTTAAACAGAAGCACTGCATTGGAATGTTTTATACAATAATAATTACTATTGTGTTTAAAAGCTGTGATTTAAGTTGAGAAATCCTTTCTCTCTCATAACATCTCGTGCTCTTCTCCTCATTGACCCTGTACATGTACATTGTGTCATTTTCATCTTAAGGGAGTTCTGAGATCATTAATCTTCCTTTCAACTGTAAAATATCAGAGGCAATAATCTGCTGTAACTTCTTCATTGTTGCCTTCCTCCTCCTCCTGTGATTCTGCTTCCTGTTGTGCTGTAGTCATGCTCAACCTGTCTACGTGATAGCAGCTTTAGCTTTTAGTGTTTCTATGCAACCTAGACGGCCTTTATGATCCACTGCGTTCATACTTGCATAGGTCTGAAAACACGTTTTCCTTCATCACAGCCAACAGCTGCGTTTCCATCCAGATTTACATCAGTTTTTCTGAAAAAAAGAATTTTTTTAAACAACACAAAATGATCTGTTTCAATCAAACGTCCAAATGGCACATCAGCAAAGCACAACTATTTTTTATCTTTAAATGAAGTATCAAGTTTTTAAGATCATGGTCAGAGTTTCAAATATGAATTTCTTTTTCCCGCAGACTTTTCTTTTGTCTCCAGTCAAAACTTTAGCAATTTTCAGAAAACTAACAAAAGTAAACTTTAGATTTATGACTTAAAGCTGCATAATGTGACTGTATTATCTTGCCTCTGAAAAACATTTTATTTGCCTTTCAGTCAGAAACAAAAAAAGCAAATTTAGGTTCAAATTCAAAAATTTGCTTCCAGCAAACATGACTTTTTTAAACTGTTAATGCATCGTATCAAACTCAGTTTTTGACTTTAGAGTTCAATTTAACAAAACGTAGAACGTTGTGGATGGAAATGCAGCTGGTTGTTCCAGACACTTTTCTGATTTTAATTAGTCTTCATTTAACTTCACTCTGAGTCTCATGTTCTGTTTTGTTGCTTTCATCTTTTTGAGCAATAAACTTGTTTACATTCTAAAGGAATTAATTTGTAAACAAAGTTACTCACATTTATGGAGCATGTAGGAAACTAGACTGAAACTAAATAACCACTAGTTTTAGATAAGGGAAAAAGAAAGTGCACTAACGTGTCAATGATCGAATTTTATGCGATTTATTTTGATGATAAATTTGATTACTTCTAAGTTATTTTTGTGACTGTGCCTGCTGCATCAAAGACGAGTGAAGTTCATTTTTATTGGTTTATTGATTTATTTCTTACGTTACAAAACGTAAAATATATTGGATTTTAATTTATCTGTTTTAACTATTACAACAGGTTGAAAAGGTCATTGGGTCATTTTATGATTAAGGATAAGCATCAGTGCTTTAAGACGATTCCATTGTTTTGTTGTTTACAGGGTGAATGAGAAAAGTGATAAAAATGTTCTTTATGTCGCAGGTACCACATGATCATCGCAGTATTTTTTACTTGATGCTCTGAGAACATTATATTGTACAGTATTTAAACAGAGTAACTGGAGTGAAACCCTTCTCTATTTTGCACATTTTAATTTATTGCTTGTTTGGGTTTTTTTATTGTTTATTTTCATTGCACAAGAACTCTTATGCAAGAACAGGGAGGTGACTCTTTAACTTCATTTTCCCCATGTCTGGTTTTGTTGAGATTTGTTTGTCAGCCACTGATGCCAATAAAGACAAAGTTCATAAAATTGATGTTTTGAATCATCAATTTCTTTTGTGTGTGTGTGTGAACTTATTACTTATTAGTGGTAGTGCGTAGTACGTGGTAGTAGGTAGTGCACACTAGGAAGTGCACTAGGCCTCATTTGACACTTACTTTTTCATGTATTTGGACGTAAAATAAACTAGGCAGTGCACTATGCCATTTCATTGCACACTAGGTAGTGCACTCTAGGTAGTGCACTGCACACTAGGTGTAGGAAGAAAAATGGGTCACGTGATCAAACGCTCGTAAACAGCCTCTCGTGTGGAGGCCGTTCTCTCTGCCGCTGGTTCCGAGGTCAAGAAAGAACTTCCAACCGACTTCACCTGCCCGGGTCCATCTGCATATTGTCTGCGCGAGCAGGAATCCGAGGGGCGGACTCATTTGCCCGTGATGTACGCGGAGCAGCGGGCAAATTGAAGCTGAGTGTCGACCGCGCTTAATTGTCATCGCCAATTAGTGCATTGTGGGACGCCCACAATGGATCAACTGTAGCGAGTAGAACGGACTCCTTTGTGCTTCTCCAGTGGCCCGCGGGCCAGTCAAGACTCATTTAAGGCCCGAACAACGACGGAGCAGAAATGCCAATGAAAATGAAAACAAAAGACAGTTTAAGGAGGAAAAGAGGACGGAGGGAAGAAAAAGAGGAGGGAGGGAGGGAGGGAGGGAGGGGGGACAACGGTCACAGAGGAGGGAAGAACCGGGCCTCCACTCTCCTAACATGAGAGGGGAGTGTATGACTTTGACACACACACTTAGCGAGTGGTTTGACAAAAGCTGGCAGGGCCCCCGTGTTCCCAGTGACCTGGTTGTTCGGGGGCTGGTTTGGCCGCGTCGCAGCTTTCAGCAGGTCGGAGCTGAGCAGATTGTTTCTGCTCTGTTGTCGTGTTAAAGGGCACATCCACTGTTTTTCTACTCAAAGCCTCATTTAAATACGTTTCCCCATCCAATGTGATGAGGCATAAAACGGGTCCCTCTCCAGGTTCTGCTCTCGGGGATTCACAGAAACACTGAGAAGTAGCTCGTTTGTTTACTTGTAATCAATCAATCAATCAATCAAAGTTTATTTATATAGCCCGCATT
>JAFBJT010088945.1:0-48267 GCA_016785325.1 Chascanopsetta lugubris
TCTTCTGGGATGAACTGGTGGGACTGATGTTTACTAAGAGCTTGAATGTGTCCGGTCAGGTGTTCAGACCTGCTTTAAAGGTGCAGTGTGTAAGATTTGGTGACATCTACTGCTGAAGTCGCATGTTGTATCCATCACCTCACCCCTGCCACTCGAGCCTGCGGGAGAACCTACGGTGGCCCTCAGCTGTCATCAAAGCCCAAAAGATGTTTAGTACGAACACTCTGGGCCCCATAGGAAGGACTATGAAAATATACTTTACAGGCATTTTTTTAGGGTAACATAAAAAGCAAGTCATATATATATATATATATATATATATATATATGTTATGTAGTTATACATTTGTAGAAATGACATTGAACATAATTGTATGTATCTATCGACCTACCACTGAAATCGTGTGTACGTTCACAAAGATACCTCATGCAAATACTGACGTCCTGTTTCAACTTCTGCTTCTCCTTTCCAGACAGCTGCCGCAACCGACCCAAGCGTCCCCCCAGGAAGCCCCTCCACCTGAGCAGAGCCTCCGAACTACCCTCTCTCACGGGCAGCGATGAAGTAAACCAACTTTTCCTAAAACTCTCATGTGCACTTCCCCACAGGCCTTGAGGATTCTTCCAGAGAGGCAAAGGTCCTTTTCCTCACGTTGGACATTGTTTTGTAGGATGACTACATCAGTCCTGACAGCAGCATCGATGACGACAACTACATAGAACCAGAGGACAATCGTCCTCCCAGTAAGACACACGTCACCATTGATCAAGAAAAGATTAGATACCACGTCTGCTGCCAAGGGCTATCGAAAATAAACCAAGCTCCTGTTGATTCTTCTCAGATCCCAGCATTTCTTGTGGGACGGCGATGGACCGTCCAATGTTGCCTTCATCACCACGGCAACAACCAGGTGGGCACAACCCTAAGGTCCAACCTTGAGGAATTGCCGGCCATTGGGAACGATACAGTTTCCGAACATTCAAATCCCGCCTTAAATATGTCGCCTGGACACGATATGTGGCATAAGGTTTTCAGCCGCTGACTGTGTGTAGGATCTGGTGACATCTAAAGGTGAAGTCGCTCCCTCACCTCATACTTCATTTTATGGGGCTATGTAGGCGAGCCATGCCAGGCCGCCGTGTTTACCAGGGGGTGTAAAAAATAGGGCCCGCGGTCCAGAACCGGCCCACCAGAGGGTCCAACCTGGCCGCGACAACACGTCCAAGACCACCGGACCACTGCCAAAGATTTGCATACTGTTTTGACTTTGTTTAATTGAGTCTTTGGGTCTTTTTTCAGATGTGTATGAAGTTCCAGACAGAGAGGTAAAGTGTCTTTATGCGCATTGTTACAGCTTCTGTTGCACATGGAATTAAAGCAGCTGTTCTTTTCCACAGGAGGACTCATCAACTCCAGGACGGTCAGTCTTACACGTTCTTCCTCTCCGTCCATTCAGGAGTTTGAACTCACTCAGTGGAAAAAGCACAACGTTTTTTGATGATTTTTGAGACGATTGATTTGCTTGTATCTGCTTTTCAGACAGTGTTTGATTTCTGCAGCACAATTACATCCTTTACCGCCCAAACCCAGCCCAAGGTATGACCCGATCTCCCTTATTGAATGTCTACACCTCAATACCGTTACATAGGTTTGCTTTTACAACTCTAATGATACATTTTATATATTTCAGAGCAGCCATGAGGAAATCTCTGCCCCGTGTAAGTGATGGTGAAGGTGATGGATTTGCATATTTGCGGTATATTTAGAATCATCTCTCGGTTTCACCATTTGTTTAATGTCCAGGAACCAACCGGCGAAGATGAGTATGAAGTCTGTGATCCAGATGATGGTGCGTCACACATCAACTGACTGTTTTCTCTTTGATTTCTGTTACCACCTTTGACCATGATCCATTTTAAGTGCGCCATCTAGAGGCAAAGCAGTGCCACTGGAATAATCAATTCTGTGCTGCTCCATAGCTCCCAGTGATAGAGCTGGACAGGCTCCTCCTCCAACTCCACCAAAACCAATAGCCAGAGAGTAAGCATCACCTTTTTTACATTTCTCTGATCAAAGTCTTTGATAAATGTGAATATTGGTATATTAAGGCTTGTTTAAAAATGTAAATGGATTATAACTACTGTGCTGAGCTCTCTCTCTCTCTCACTCTCTCTAAGGATGTCACCAAAACCACGGCCGGTAAGAAAACTTCTCTGAAAGTCAGAATACCTCCACCACATACTCAGAAAATGATTTGTCCTTAGATGTTAACTTTATGAATTTCAGGAAATGTAATCATCAAAGTATATAAAGTTACTGTTTGATGCAGCACAGTTTTTGAGTGTATATAGTTCTTCTTACTGACTTTTTTGAACGATGGTTTGCATATGACTTCTGTTACAGAGGCCTGATTTAAAACCAAGGCGCTTTGAAAGTAAGTGTAAATATTGATTGACATTATAATTGACCGATTGACAGATTGAGTATTTATTAAAAACACTGGAGATAGATGGGGTTACTTTTTAAACACTGATGGACGATAAACACTTGCAGAATCATCAATATATGTATGTAATTGGACCTTTGTCATAATGTTGTTAATGAAAGTCTCGTGGTGAGAACTGTCTGGTTTTGTATGTCATGTTTGTAACGTATGTTGAATGAGTGTATTTTTGGATTTCCACAGGCCAGACACTCCCGGTGTTGCAGACTCCCCCCAAACCCCCTCCATTTGCTTTCAAAATGGATTCAAAGTAAGAACATCACGCTGGGTAACAGCAAGTATCACGCTGACGACATGATAGTGCTTCTCTACTGCAAATGGAATTGGATGACGCTGCCTTTAATGACTTGAATTGAGCTGAGTGGTCTGCTCTGTTTGTGTCCCATGTAGCAGACCTCCCCTTCAACACATGAGCCTCCCCAGTGAGTACTGCTCCCTTTAATGCCTATATCTATAAATAAATAATCATTCTAACAAAACACCGTGCTTATGTTTGCGTCTCCGATGTCAGAACCAACTCACAGAGGAAGTCTTTCAGCTGATAACGGCTCAGCAAATGATGCGGTGACTCACATAAACTGATGTCAAAAATCATTTCAATGACTAGACACATTTGTGAGATTTTCATTCATAAAAAAAACAACAAAAAAAACATCTTCGGACTTTTCCCCAGGATGCAGACCTGCGTAAGAAACCGTGGTACGCCGGTGCCTGTGACCGCAAGACTGCCGACGATGTTTTGCTTTGCACGAATAAAGTGAGAATGGCCCGACTTGAAAAGGAAATCTCTGCTGTTTGATTTAACTGAGCCCATTATTTCCCATGATGCCCTGCGGGGTCTGAGTGTCACGGCTCTCTGTTTCAGGACGGGGCGTTCATGGTGAGAAAGAGCTCGGGCCATGACGCGCAGCAGCCGTACACACTGGTGGTGCTTTACAGGGACAGAGTGTACAACATACCAATCCGCTTTATGGCAAACACGCAGCAGTATGCACTGGGACGCGAGAAGAGGGGACAGGAGGTAAAGTGGCTTCATTGTGGCACCTAAACCTTTTCTCGCAGCTATTCCTGCAATAGTCCAGTCAGAGCATCTCATTCATTCGAGCACCATTTTTTGATCTGATCAAAGATCATTTCAGTGGAATTCAAAATCAATGGATTGAATCCTCCTTTTCTTCCACCTAGTATTTCAGCAGCGTCTCCAGCATCGTCGAGAACCACCTGAGGATTCCCCTGGTGCTGATCGACGGCCAGAGCAACAACAAGGACGCCACCAAGCTGTGTTTCCCCGTGAGGCCTTTCACAAGACCCCAGTGAACATCCACGGAACGGGGTCCGGCACATTCAGACTGTCACTGGAAGCAATCGTGTGATTCTTCCCTCGTCCTCCGCCATTGATCCAAGCCTCTTTGAAAAAGCGCCGGGCTTTCCTGCACTGCTGGTCATGCAGAATAGAAAGCAGCAGCGACGCAGGCGACTTTTTAACTCGTGTTTTATTAAGATTTCCTGAATGCGCCGTCAGTAAACAGAGTATCGAAATGAATGCAAGGAATGAAACAGTGTTGCTGTGGCAGAGGGAAGCAGGGGGACAAATGATTCAGCTACAACAGAGGTCGAGCCAAAATACCATAGAGTTGTTTATTTTAATTTGAATAAAGATCTTGTGTTGCGTAACTCAACTCACTTCTTCAGTCATCAGAAAATAACCTAATTTCTCCAAATAATGTCTCATGCATGTCGGTTGCATAACAAAAACCTCCAAGGCACTTTGTGAAACTTTTCTATTTTTCAGTTTTTCAGTACCTCCAGCTGGACTATATACAAAATATCATTTTTTATGTCAATTGAAACACGCATACGCATAGTGAGTGAGTGACGGACACTCCAGATGTGGGGGCACATGTCCATTTCTAGGTACATCTACTGAATGAGTCCTCAAGCGTAACACAGGTAAAGATGAGCCACACCTCCCTTTGATGTGGAGACTCAGGGATCACGGCTGCTGCAGGAAATGCTTCGTCACAGTGGGACACTAGTTGAGATTGTCAAAGGCCGAGGCCTGGTAAGGTGAGGTAACAGGGAATATAAATCCTCCTTTCATAGTGCAATTAAAAGATAAGATTATTTGAAGTAAAAAAAAAAAAAAGAGGAAAACTGTTGAGAGAAAACACACAAGCAAATCATCTAGGCCTCTTAATCTTTTTTTTAAATCTAAAAGGATTTGATTCTGTAGCAATTCATTGAGCTTCACTTTTTAAAAATGAACCTTGTCCTAAGGAGATGCTGCTTCCACTCATTGAATGCAAGAAATATAGAACTTTAAAGGTACAGTGTGTAGGATTAGTGGCATCTAAATGAAGTTATACGTTGAAGCCGGCAAAAGCTCACTTCAACCGTCTCTTCTAATCATACACGAGTAGCTATGGTAACCTTTATTTCTAAATAAAATATATTAAGTTGGTCCATTCTGGGCTACTGTAAATAATGGTGGTGCAAAATGGCAGCCAACTTTGAAGAGGACCTGCTGCTGATGTACATAAAAAGGACTTATGAGCGGCTGAAAGAACATAGATTTATACAAAACAATTTCTCTGTTGTTAATATTCTAAATTTATGATCCAACTTGCGCAAAACATTTAACCTCCATCTTACACACTGGACCTTTAATTTATAACGCAACATTTGAAACTAATTTAAAGTGTATACAAAATTTGCATAAATAAACGGATTCATTCAAAGGCCTGGAAAGCATAAAGTAAAAGCATACAACGACTAAACCTAAAGTTATAAATAAACATTGAATAAAAACAGCTTATTGTCTTTGTTTTTCTGGGGGGGTTCAAACATAAAGTTTTGGTATATCTGAGTAACTTGAGGGTCTCTGCGTCTCATTCCAAAAAAACATAAATATCATAGCTACCACTGTATAGCCTACCCGTACATACAACTCAGATGGTATGGCAAATATACATCTTTCAGTGTTCTATAAAAGATTCCATACAACAGTGTATTTAAATCACTTACTTTAAATAAAGCTCCTGCGTCGACAAAATACCAGAAATACAACAAACTACGTTGTTGACACCACGTCCATGTGGGCACAGAGATAACTACTAAATCGACACAGAGTTTGCATCTGGCAACTCAGACTGGGAGAGACGAAGGTAAATGATTGAATCACCCTGAGAATGTGAACTCTCCAGGAAGTGTGACAACGATTTAAAAAACATTAAGACTTGAGGAGGAGACTGGCGGTCACAGTTTTTGTTTTCTTGCATTGCAAAGTCATCCTGTTGTATCCAGACTGTTTTGAAATCCAGTGTGTGTGACATTCATGAGTTTTCACAGTTTGGCCCGTTCCACTTCATCAGGTGGCGCTGCCGATGGTCCATCCACACCTTCCGACTCACGAACGCCCGGCCGCAAAACCAGCAGCAGAACTTCTTCGCAACCTCCCTGCCAGGAGAGACTGCGTCCACGACTTCATACTTCTTCCTGCTCAGCCTGCGGAGCTTCAGCCTCAGGAGGAACCTCTCCTGGACAGAGTTTTCCCAAGGCCCCACCGAGTCGGGCTGGACCTCTGCCAGGTTATCCCTGATGGGGGTGTCGCTGCTCAAAGCCGACAGCGCCCCCAGAGTCCTACGGGACAAGACCACCTTCTGCACCTCTCCTCTGTACCTGTTGACCACCTCCATGATCCGGGCCACTTCGGGGATGTCGACATCCGGGTGATTGAGCACAACAACGGGCTGGTCACCCGCCGGACGCTTCACCGGCTGGGATGGATTTATGGCGACTAGCTTCAGGGTCCTCTCCTGTTGTTTTGGGACTGGCTGCCACCAGTGGCCTGAGGCTGGGGGCTCCTGTTGGGTGGCTTCCTCCACAGACGGGTGGCTGCTGGTCAGGGGGTCCGGGCATGAGTCTGCAGGCACTTCTCCATCTTTCATCGCTTCAATGTCATTACTTTGCTCTTCCGACAGAGCTTGACTCGAGTATTCCATGTTTCCCACACCTGGAAGAAAACGGGGAAAATACTTAAAAAAAAAAAAAAAAAAAAAGGAAAAAAAAAACTTGAAGGGTAAGTACATACTTTTTTTAATAAAAGCCGTTGCTTGTTGAATCTTTAACCATTATGTCTGAGTAGAAGCTACAATTTGCCGACTTACCCTGCGGTGTAATGACAGGGGAAGACTTGGAGTCACTGCTTCGAGACTCTTCATCCGCTGCTGAACCGGTCTTATGGTCCGACTGGTGGCGGTCCACGTCGCTGGCGGGTGTTTGGGGGGCTACATTATAGGGACACATTTGTTCTTCCACCTCTGCGACAGCTCCTGTCTTAAGTGCCGTCCCTCTCTCGTCAACTCCGCTTTCACTGATCTGCGCAGACTTCTCGACTTCATCTCCCATTTCCAGATCGGTCGAGCAGGAAACCTCCAGCGCGCTTGTCTCGTTTCTGTCCAAATTCCTCGAGGTCATTTTGTCCGCAGCACAGCGTTGACCAAGTTCTTGTCCTGGCGTCAAGTGTGGATCTGTACCGACGCCTTCAGCAGACTCACCGGTCCTGGACGTAACAGTACGCGGCATCACCGTTTGCACCTGCGCTGTCTTATCTGTTGTCGTATGAGAGGTTGGGGACCCTTCGTCCATGGGATCCCCTTCTAAAGAGCTTTGCGACACCCACTGCTTCTCCTTCACAGGATTCTTCTTCAGAACTATCTTCAAGGGCAGTCCAGAGGCTGTTTTATGCACTTTTTTAGACTTGGTCTGTCTTTTCCGTCTTCGTCTTTTCTTTTTTGAAATGACTTTACAAAGGGATGATGGCTCCGTTTGACTCTCGTTCGTCATCTTCAGCTCAGGGGAGACGTTAACTCCATCCTCCTGCGAAGGTTGTGGGTGCTTGTTCCCATTTATCTCCACTTCCTGATCAGTTGTTAGTTTGTGATTTTCTCGGTTCTCCTGCAATCGCGTACCCTCGGACACTTCGCTCGGAGGCGATGCCGATGCGTCATCGTGGAGTTTGGTTTCAGTCTGTGGGGGTAAACAGTCCATCAAATCTGACTGACACCTGTTTTGGTCAACTACGTAATTAGCATGATCAGCAGCATTTTCATGGAAAACAGTCTCTTTATCGGACACGGTCATCATTCGCAACCTTTTGGCATAGGTGGCACCGTTCTGCGCTACGGTGATTTTGTTCTTGACCGTGAGAACGGTGAGGTCTGACGAGTTCGACGTGATGCCGTTTTCAGACTTTGGGTGAAGATTCACATCTTGAGGGACGTTTGAGAAAACAGTTTTGAGAGCCTTGGTCCACTTTTGTTCACCAGTCTCCCCGGCGACGGACTTCATCAGAAACTGTTGAGTCTCCTCCAGCGTTGTTTGTGGATCTGACAGGTGGCAGTATTTATCCAGGAACTCTCTCCCTGGTAGGGATAAACAGTCCTTAGTCAGCCAACACATTTCCTTAACTGCACTTCTTGTTAATCTAGGCTTCATGTTTGGGATTGGGTCATTTGGTTTCATTGCTATGGAATGAACCTTCTTCTTACTCCTTCCTTGGTTACTGTTCTGGCAAACATGGACAGCTTTAATGTGCTTGGTTAGCAACCATTTCTGAGATGCCTCATAGTCACAGTGTTGACAATGTAAAGTGGTCAGTTTAGGCCCAAACTTGTTCTTGTCCTTTGTGAGCAGCGATAGATCATATCTAGCTCCTTCCAGCCCTAAATTATGAGTCCACGTGTGCTCTAAAAATACTCTGACATCACCTGTGGAGAATTGCTGACATGTTTCACATGAATACTTGCCATTTTGGCAGTGATATATGGTCAGGTGTGCGCTGAACTCAGGCCATGTGCGCTCAACATCATCATTACAAATGCTGCAGCTTGAAAAAGTGTCCTTGTGGCTTAACAGATGAATCTGCAGGTAAGAGAACTCATGTGCTTTAAAAGTACATGTATGACAAGAGAAAACAGGTGGGCTCCCTCTGTGCTTTTCCTCAAAATGTCTCTCCAAGTCTTTAGCGACATATTCCGAGTTGTTGCTGCAAAGACAGCAAGTAAAGCGAAGCGTCGTCTCGCAGTCGTTTGTCCCAAGCCGGCTTTGCTCTGCTTCCTGGGATATCTTCTTTGATGACAACCATGATTTGCTTTGCTCCCATTCTTCTGCTTCCGTCTTCTTTGGTTCACATTTATCTTCACCTTGCAAAGTTGGGGGCTGAACGGTGGTCTTCCTGAGGCAGGGCATCCTGCCCCCTTGCCTGCCCTTCTTTCGAAAACAATGTTTCTTATCTCCTATGGAGGTAGCTGCAGCAATATCCATCGTCTCCGTGGATTTCCAGCTTTCTGAAAGTGCAAAGAAGGAGAAAAACTTTAAATAATGCAGCTGTCGCAACCTACGAGGCATTGATTTATTCACTTTAATTGTGTTATGTTGAAATTTGAAGACCCTGCTAGTCTCTAATATTTCTCCCGATCTAGTTTAATTTGAGCATCGTAGAGTCACATCTTAAAACCAAAGAAATAGCGATAGATGAATGTTGAGGTACCAAAAAAATGCACTGACACATTGCACACATGTCTTTGAGAAACCAACAATGTAAGGGTTGGATTATTAAGTAGAAGTGATTATGTTCAAAAGAAAATCCGGCACCAATCCAACACAGTTCAGTTCAGTTCAGGAGACAGGTCAAAGAAACATTTGAATTGGTTCCAGGAAAATGGCGGATCACATTAGTTAGTGTGAGGGATACAGACACCAATTCTTTCAGAGAACTATTTATAGATGGCTAGAACGGTGTGAAGAGGATTGTAATTCATAAGATAAAGTGTCTGAAAGCCAATTACAGATTCCACATATGTGTTAAATTTCAACAACAAAAAAAACACTTCAAGTTTTACAAATGTTTACTTTCATAACCTCATTGTTTTTGCTGTGATAACACAGACGGTTCTATTTCACCTCATACACACCCTCCCAACCCTTTCACCCACCCGCCCACACCACAGCTAAGCCCCCCTTGCAGCTTTTCAACCGACAGGGCTCCAACGTGAGAGCGGGAGCAAGCGCCAGTTAGCAAGCCCCGATCTTGGCTGGAGAACAGCACGGGCTCGAACCCCAGCTCGAACCCAACATGAGAGTTCCAATTATTGTATTAATGACTCTGTTTCTGAGCCATCCTAAGCTTCCGCTGCTGCATCAAAGCTACCGAGCTAAAAGCGCCATCCACGCTTGGCACCACTAGGGGTGCGGTGAAGAAAGCACTAAACAATACATCCATCCATCCTCAACTGCTTATCCGAGGCCATGTCGCGGGAGTAGCAGTTCAAGCAGGGGGGGGGGGGGGGGGGATTAAACGGGGGGGGACCATTAAATCTGGGGGTGCAAAGCCCGAGATGAAAGGTAAATACATACTCCACAAGAGCGGCGCTGACAGTTTGGGAGTTCTCCTAACTTGTCTTCGACATATAATCTGGGCAGAATTGATTTCTCCTAAGGTGTCCGACAACTATTGAAAATTGGTCAGAAAGGGGGGGGGGGGGGGGGGCAGGCCTGCACTTTTAGAATCCCATGTTCTACCAAATGCATGACACCAAGAGTGAGCCCAGACACTTCATGTGACAGCTGACCACGGGGGGGATTGACAATGATGTCTACTACATTTCTAATGAACATCTTTTAAATAAAGTTTAAAGTTAATCAACTATGTTTCATCACAAACACACACACACACATACACACACACACACACACACACACACACAGGCTTCATTCACACTCTTACTCGTCCAGCTATTTCACAATAAGTCCACCTGTTGCTGAACATTATTACTGTGTGTGTACATGAATCCATCACATCAGGGTCGGTTCTGAAACATCACGATCTGTCACAGTAGGTGCGGGGGGGGAAATGCACGCACTCGTGCGTAGACACGCGCACAAACACACCCTGCTCGTCCACTTCACAGCGAGATTCAAAACGTTACAAAATCCGTTATGTCGTGCGGAGGGTGGTGCAATGACAAAGTGCGATAACGCTGTCAAATGCACGACCGAACGAGCGACTTCGACGCCGGGCGGAGTAGTTCGAGCAGCGGCTGAATGCGGTGCGTTCCGTGCGGCCATTGTGCAGTTTGACTTGACCACAACAAAGTGGTGAGCGCGAGACAACAAACGCCTTTGGGAATAGCGAAGTTTACGTTGAAAGTGTGCCGCTGCCAGAGCACAACGTTGTACTTTACGTAAATAAAATGCTACTCGCCGAGCTAGCTGTTGGGACTACGTGGAACAGTGTTCCGAGTGGTTTGAATTAACGTAGCGCTCCAGAGCCTACAAAGACTAAATAACTTGAGGAATTACAACAAGCGTGGCGATAAAGTTGACGTCAAATGTTGCCCTTTTCAAAACCTCACGTCGAATAGTAAGTGCGGCCGAGGGCAGCGCGGAGTTACGGAGGAACTACACCGGGAGGTAGTTGTCTGTTTTTTTTTTTACCTTTTTCTTTTGTGGGGAGCTTGACAGCTCAGCGAGTGGCAGCCATGATGGTTTCATCCGGGGATTACAGCCTCTGAGCTTCTTTAGCCTTTAGCCTGGTTCCTCTGACTGAGACACGGAGAGAGAGAGGGAGAGAGAGAGGGGGGGAGAGAGAGAGAGAGAGAGAGAGAGAGAGAGAGAGAGAGAGAGAGAGAGAGAGAGAGAGAGAGAGAGACTGTTCTGTCCCAGGACTACACACACAGAGACACACACAGACTCACACACGCAAACATTGCTCCCACGCAGATCATTTGACCGTATTAAAGCTGCACTGTGTACGACTTTGGTCCGTTTCTGTCACTTCTATGAATATGACCAAACCATTACAAGCTAACATTTTCATAAATGTATAATCAACTACAAGTTTTCTTGTTTCCAATCAGCCCATTCATGTGTATTGACATGAGGAACAGGTCCTCTCTATGGGGGCTGCCATGTTTTTACAGGAGCCCAGAGTGGATACACTAAACATCTTTTGAGTTTTAATGACAACTGAAGTCCACCATATTGGTTCTCCTGCAAGCTCAGAATGGCGGAGTGTGAGGATACAACATGCAACTCCATCAAATCTTGCACACTGCACCTTTCACATTGTATTCCACAGTTGTCACTCTTCGTAGAGTCATCTCGCAGGGAGGATTGGACCTTCTGGCAGGCTGATTTGGGGGTTTGACCCCCCTGACAAGAGCCAGATACGAGTTGTGTGCCAAGCTTAGTGGCCAAACAGTGGCACAGCAACTTCAGTGTATCATCATAACTGCACACAGGAAGTGCAGTGGATTTTCATTCATTGATTTCAATACGAAACCTCAAGAATGAACTAATGACATTTGTGCTGCCGACATGTTGAAACAGACACCTCCCAAAACATCCCTGTGCCCACGCAGCCCAAATGTTTTTGTCCAGATTCAGGGCCACATGCACATCTGGCCCACATATGCTTTGGAATGATAGCACTTGGGCAGTCTGCCCCTGTTTGCCAGGCATAGCAATAGCATGTATCAACCAAAGGTTGCCAGGAGAGGTTGATAGTCTTTCTTTTTGCGTTATATTCGATCGAATCTTCGGTTTCACATCCACGGTGCAGCTTGCGTTGAGCAATCCCTGTTTACCTAAGAGGTCCAGGTCACAGAAGGGTCTGAAGAGCAACATCAGTATCGGAGGTGCCCCACATCCATAAGCTATCTGGGTATGGGCAACCACAAAGCCATGATTCCAGTTAGATCGTTGGTTTGAGAATAGATTTTATTGGGGTTGGAATTAAAGTTACAACAGATGAAGGATGTGAGGTCGAAATCCTCAGTTTCATATTTGTTGTGCAACGCAGCATTATCTTCTTAGATAGCATCTGTTCTAGTTGTCTTTGATCTAAAGAATATCAGTGCCGCTGATCAAGGCATTTCAGTGTCTCTGAGCCAATCATCAAAGGGAAAAGGCCTGTATCTAAAAGGAAATCTGTTCTCTGGGGTGAGGTGTGATCCGTCTATCAAGGTTGCTAAGAAACCTCTGATGTACTGAGAACAGTCAATGGTTCCATTGTCGGAACCAAAAGAGGGAGTCAAACATGATGACATCGACCGACCCTCCTTCCTAGAAAGGTAAGCTCTTTTCTTTTAATAAAGGAAATCAGTGGCCCAATGTAAAATCAATAACCATCAGGCAGCTTACACCCTGTGCCATGGTGTGTCTGTTTGAGAAAGAACAGCAGTGGGGATGTTCACACCCCTGAGTGGGTCAATAGCTGTAAGTTGCCCTCTGGTGAAGAGCAGCGGGACACCAGGGAAAGAAAAGCAGAGCAAAAGACCACCCTCCGCCCAGGACACCTTTGAGTTGTCACCAGTGGACACTTCTAATCCACTGACAACAAGCCTGCCCACCATCTATGGGGTTTTTAATGCATGGGGGTGTTTAGGAGCGTCCTGTGGAACCCATGAATGTGGGGGCTCGGCCCACTGGGGTGGACGCGGGCCCCTCCGTTGGAAGGAAAATGGGAAGAAAAAAGCAATTTAAAAAATGAAATTATATTGATGTGTATGATACTTTAAAACCAAAAGCAAGATTTGTTTTTTCTTGTTTGACATTTGCTGTTTATTAATTGCAATTTTGATTTCACCATTTTGTCATATTAGAGTGAATCAGCCATGAATTTCTTGTCCAGACTCAAAAAACAGATTTAAAAGAATTTAACAGTAACACGGAACTGTACATTTTCCACTATAGCTTTCAAAATATTTGGACAAGTGATATTCATAGCAATTGAATACAGTATACAAGCTATACTTTTTTACATCATCAATGCATTGCGTTGTTTAGGTAATGGGACATTGCAGGATGATGAAAAGCTCTAAAAAAAGTACAGTATAACACTGATGTTGATTTAATCTGGGTCACATTGAATTGCGTTGCGCTGCAGGGGCACACTGACCCATTTTCAAATTCCAGCACAAAAATGACGCTGAGCATTTTGGGGACATTCGACTCAACATGGACGAGAGAACCATGAATAATGTGGGTTTAGTGAGTCTATGGTATAAAGATGTGAGATGTATGTAGAACAGCTTGTTTTGTTTGGTTTTCCTTTTTTTTTCTATTTCATAGTTGAGGGGATTTTATTTCTGTAAACATCATGGAGGCTGCGGGGTAAAACTATTTCTTGCCTTCACATACATGTATTGTGAACATGAAGTTTGTGTGTACAGTGAGTACAGGATCTTGCGTGTTGGATCTGGATAACCCCAATCTGTTGAAGAACCTATGGTAGCCCACCTATGGTGGTCACCATAAAAATCTCAAGGGGTGTTCAGTTTGTCCTTTCCTGGCAACGGTGAAAATAGTGCCATTTTTGAAGATTAGATATAATTTGGGATTAAATCTAAAATGACAATAACAAAAACTCATACATTCCAATGTATTGTCATTTTTAATGTTCATTTTGTGACATTAGAAACTGGGATAATTTCACGTACATCTTACACAGTGGACCTTTAAATAGTTTAAAATGTCCAAGGTCCCTTTAACATGACTCAGCATAACCAATAAAGTGACACAAACAAATCTGGATCTATGCTGTGACTGTGACTTTGGGATTGTGGTGTACGTTTCATAAAATGTCCTAATGGGTTATATGCATCTGGCTTTGTCCTGGGCCTCACGTTAGGCCCCTCCCCCTGAAGATCCGACCCATCATCTCTGTCACTGGGTGTCCATCTCTGGGTGATCTCTGGTGTCCATCCTCGTCCATTGTGGGGACATGGCCATACCACGGTGTCACGCAGCAGAGTCCCCCATCATAAAAACTATTTTACTACTCAATTTAATGGTACGTGTTATATTTATATTTACCTTTTTTGATGCAGTTATGGAATGGTTGATTTATGGGTGTATCTGCATGCACGCCCACATATCTGTGTATCCCATTGGATTAATGCTCAGAACAAGCTGCCATTGATCTGCAGCACTTTATGGCATCAAGTGAAGTGATAAAACTCCCATCAATCAGTTCACACATTGTAACATAATGTGTCTCCGGCACACGTGGCTCTTTGATCAATGAAAGCCTAATTTTATTGTAGCACATTGGCTGCATCTGGCTGCCAGCGGCGTGTGCACTGACTGGCTGATGACAGATGCTTTACTTACTGCTTATTGGCTGCGCCTCGTGTGAGCACCATTATGGCTCTCAACAATGGAATGATGCCTTCAAGTGCAAATCGGAGACAACAACATTCATTAAGAAGAAACGCATGCCAGGGTCTCACAAGTTGTTCAAATGGCGTTGCTGCGAGTCATTTTCTCCACTTGCGATAACAAACGAACCTACATGACGACATTTAGCCTTAAATAGGGGGCGAGACAACACCTAAAATGAGTACATGTAACGCATCATATGCCCTTGCATCACAACAACCGTATAGAAAGCCATGTTATGACTTGAAGTGGTCGTTTAAATCACCTTTCCCCACCCACGAAATGAGTCTTCACTTGTCCTGCCCCTGCCATTTTAGCGCGCGGCGCTGACATTTCCGGGTTGTCCTTGAAGGCATCAGCAGCGTTTGCTCAACTAGTGCTGAGCGGCGCTGACTCCAACATAAGCCGGTATGTTCGCTCAGTGCCGGGTGGAAGTTGAACCCGAGTGGAAGTGGGCCGCGTGAACCACTGCATGTGCTCATTGGGTGAGTGTCCTCCGTGTCTCCATCCACTTACTGAGAAACCTCCGGGCCACGAGTCCACAGACGGAAACACAGTGATCGGGGGGGGGGCAGGTCGGTCACGATGACCACCATCCGTGACGAGTTACGTGTCTGTGGTGGGGCTCCTTGAAAAGTGTGTCAGTGGGTCGGGGGAGTTTTCCACCCACCCTGAGTGTGTCGCCTCGCTGCTGTGTGTGTGCGTCCCCCCCCCCCCCCCCCCCCCCCCCCCCCCCCCCCCCCCCCCCAACAGGTTTTCCACAGCGCTGTGTTCAATGGAGCTAGAGGACCAATGGTGGAGAGGACAACTGGCCACAGACATCTACCAGGCACTGCGGTGCAAAGTGAGTTGGGCCGCACATCTGCTGTGATGACCAATCACAGATAACCCTCAGTTGTCAGTACAACTCAAAAGATGGCTCCTATGTCCATTCTGGGCTACTGTAAAAACATGGTGGCCCCCCATAGAGAGGACCCACTCCTCGCGTAAATATACATTCAACGGTTCATTGAAGGGTAATGGAAAACAATTGGGTGATTGTGAATCCATGAAAATATCAGAGTGTAATTGTGTTTGTAATCTTTTTGGAAGTGACAAAAGTGACCGAAATCTTACACGTTGTGTCTTTAAAGGTGCACTGTGTAAGATTTGGTAACTCTTAGTTGATGAAGTAGCCACCCCCTCACCCTCACCCCAACCTATGGCGGACTCCAGTTGTTATTAAAATTCAAAAGATGTTAAGTGTGTCCACTCTGGGCTCCTGTCTTCGTCCCGTTCACCAACAGCATCATAACTGGAAAACGGTGGAGTGCAGGGACTCTGGAGAGGTGGACCACTCACATGTGGTGCATGTGCTTTTAGGGCTGTGATGTTATCAGGTGTATCACTCAGCTGGGTGTTCAAATAGTTGTTTTCATCACCCTACAATGTTTGTTTACCCAGTGAGGAGGGTCTTGTTTATGGACATGTTTACCACAGCCCATAATGGACAAACTACCAATAAGTATGGAAGGAGAGGGAGACATGAGGTGAATTCAAAATGTAACTCCATAAAACTAGATGTATCGCCAAATCCCACGCACCCTCCCTTTTTGAAGGTGCAGTGCGTAAGATGTGGCGACCCCTATTGGTGAAGTTGCTGTTGCATCCACCACCCCACCTCTCCCATTCGAGCAGGCAGGAAATCCTATGGTAGACTTCAGTTGCCAGTAAAGCTGAGTTGGTGTGTTGGCTCAGGGCTCCTGTAAAACCATGGCGGCCCCCTTAGAGAGGACCCGCTCCTCATGTAAATATCCATTCATGAGCTCATTTGAGGGTTAATGGGGAAACATAATACATTTAGGTGAACATACATTCATGCAAACCTCCATATGTCATTGTTTTTAATATTTTTTAGAAGTGCCAAGGACTGAAATCCTCACACACTGCACACTTTCAACGTATGTTGAGTGAATCTTTGATGTTTAACCCTTCAAAACTACAAAGGAATCATGAACTCGACCTAGTAAGTGAAGTCTCCTTCCACTTTCCAACAGGAGCTCAAGTTGCCGCCTTACAAGGGTCAGTCCCCCCAGCTGAACCTGAGGCGTTACTATGCCGACCTCATCGCTGTCATAAGTAACCACTTCAGCCTGTGTCCTGCTGCCAGACACCTGGCTGTCTACCTGCTGGACCTCTTCATGGAGCGCTACGATGTCACCGAGCAGCAGCTCGCCCTGGTCTCTCTCACCTGCCTCCTGTTGGCCAGTAAGAGTGACCTCATGCTTTTCCGGCTCCTCCGCTCTGGTGCTGTGTGTGTGTGTGTGTGTGTGTGTGTGTGTGTGTGTGGTGACCCGTGTTGATATGCGTCTGTGCAGGTAAGTTTGAAGAACGAGAGGACCGGGTTCCAAAGCTGGAGACGTTGAACAGCCTGAGCTGCATCAGCTCCATCAACCTGATCCTGACCAAGCAGAGTCTGTTGAACATGGAGCTGCTGCTGCTGGAGACGTTCCAGTGGAACCTGTACCTGCCCACCGCTGCGCATTTCATAGAGTACTGTCTGTCTGTGGCCATCCACGAGGGGGACCTTCATGACGGCTGGCCTCTGACCTGCCTGGAGAAGTCTAAGCTGTATATGGCCAAGTATGCTGATTATTTCCTGGAGGTTTCTTTGCAAGGTGAGTTGTGCTTCAGCTTCTCTGTTTGCGTCAAGATGTGATCAAATCAGGTGCAGTGTGTACGATTTGGTGACATCTAGAGGTGAAACTGCACGAATCTGTCACCTCACCCTCGCCCTTCTGAGCACGGAGGAGAACCTATGGTCTTTAGTGTGTCCGCTCGGGGATGGTGTCAAAACATGGCGGCCCCCATTAAAGTAGCTTTCTGCGATTGAAAGAAAAGAATATTATTCAAACTCAGATATTTCTACGATTATTTAAAAATGTTCCACTCGTTTTTGGCCTTGATTCCAAAGTTCCCTTTGTCTCGTTGCAGAGTACTGCTCTTTGCTTGTCGCACAAAGTGACGGATTGTTGTTTTCTTTCTCCACCCCCCCCCCCGCCCACAGATCATGTGTTTTTGTGTTTCGCCCCCTCCCTGCTGGCGTCTGCGTGTGTGGCCGCCTCCCGTCTCGTCCTCCACCTGTCCCCAACGTGGCCCCCTCAGCTGCAGCACCTCACAGGCTACACATGGGAGAACCTGGTCTCATGTGCCGAGAAACTCCTCATGTATGTACTTTATGGTGGGAAACAATCACTGTTAAAGCAGGTGGATAGTGACAACTTGCAGTACAACTCTTGCATGCTAATTGCACAATGACCAGATCTTACGTGTATTAAAGCTGGGGTTGGTAATCTTTGGAAAAGCTGAAAAAATGCTATTGCTCGCTAACATTCTAAGCCTGATTTATGGTTGCGTGTAGCATCTACGTATACAGAGGCTGCGCTATTCCCTTATGCAGTCGCCCACAGTGTTGTTTATGTTGCACAATGGTGGTTATGTAGCATCGCGTTTTCACCGCCAGTCCCCAAGTCGCATTTTCCAAGATTTCTCTGCCATAATCACCTTAATGATCACCCTGAAATGAGCCCATTAATGGATATTTACATAAGGAGTGGGTCCTCCTCCTCTACGGGGGCCGCCATGTTTTTACAGTAACCCAGAGTGGACGCACTAAACATCACGTCTACCCTGCATGTTCAGAAGGGTGAGGCGGATACAACACGCAACTTCACCAACGGATGTCACCAAATCTTACTCACTGTACCATTTTTTTTTTTAAAAGTTCAACAAAGGCAACAACAAATAAGATGGAAAAGTGATGAGAGATGCATGTCCCTCTATGTTGACGCCGAACGTCCGTACCCATCAACATTGCCGCTCTTTGTCCTTCATCCAGTGCACATGACAGTGATGTCAGGGAGGCCAGCAAGCAGAAGTGCCAGCAGCCTCAGCAGCAGATGCTGCACCACGGCTCCAGTGGTCAGACAGCCACTGTGGGCCAGTACCTGCAGCGGCCCGGCATACAGTACCCCCAGCAGGCCCACCACAGACCAGCCCCCTTCCTCACTCACGCCGCCGCCTGCCTGCAGCCCCCCAACGGACCCCAGCACGGCAGCACCCAGGCCATCACCACCTCCCTGGATCCAAAGGCCAACCTGGCCAGCAGGGCTTATCAAGTCAGCATGCACTACCCCTGCGCCGCTCCGTGCTTCGACAGATGAGGAGGAGGAGGAGGAGGAGAGAGATGTTTCCCGGCATGTCAGCAAACTCTGAAAAGAAAAGAAAAAAAGGGCATGTTTTTTAATTTAAAGAGACTTTGTGAGATTGTCGCAGCACTTTAAAGTGCACGCGATGTGCAATATGCATACGCTGCTGTCATTTTCTGTCAAGAGCCTGCGTGAGGACATTTTTTTTTTTTTTCAAGATGTTTGAGATATCTGGAATGAATGTTGAGGTGTCAGGAGGCGGAGTTTGCACCACTGTACCGACTAGTGTTGTATGATTTATCTACAGACCAAAGGTCTTGTATTTAATTGAGCCAAAGTACCTCAGAAGTGTTGTGCGTATTTACCTCGTGCCTGTTGGTTGTTACTCTTTAGTTTGACGAAGGCAGAAATGGAATGGAATTATCGCAATGCTTCGATTTATTGTTTTTGTTTTGTTGAGTGTTTATTTGTGTAAGTAGGAAAGAGAAAGCTCCTCTACATGTGGATTTATTTGCAGAGAAAAGTGTTGCTCTTCTGTACACAGAGGATTTCAGTCAGTGCTGTGCACTTCTACCACAATAGTTTTAAATAAATGTCACAACTGTGTTGAAACGATAATATTGTCCAGTGGAGGTTTTCTTTTTTCGCATCTCCGAGATGTGTCTCAGGTTTAAAGGTGCAGTGTGTACGATTTGGTGGCATCTAGTGGTGAAGTTGCATGTTGTATCCATCCCCTCACCCTTCTGAGCATGAAGGAAAACCTGTGGTCGACTTCAGTTGTCATTAAAACTCTGGGCTCTACCGTAAAAACATGGCGGTCCCCACAGAGAGGACCCGCTCTTCATGTAAATATACATGAACGGGCTCATTTAAGGGCAATGTAAAAAAAAAAATTACAAAAAAAACATTTAGATGAGTATAAATCCACGATGATGTCAGCCTGATTGTATTGTATGGAAGTGACAAAAATGACGTGTGTGTGTAAATGAAATCTTACACACTGCACCTTTTAAAATTGTGTCTTCATAATTTGCTTAAGTCAAAACCTTTGATGATGTTTGATTGATGACTTGAAATGTAATATGTAATATTGTACAGATATTTTAGTGTGTTTTTAACCTGGATGTACATCGGGAGCAGTTTCTCACTCCTACCTGCCTCATGTGACCATAGAAATTGCAGTACCACCATTTGGCCACAGTGCACTTTTTATTTTTTTTTTCAAGGTCACTCAACGTCCTGTTTTCTTTACTTGCGATACACGACAATACTAAACAGTAGCCCAGAATGGACAAACTAAATACATTTAGAATTGTGCTGGTAATTGAGGGCTTCGGTGGAAAGGGAGAGGTTCTCATCCAGGCTTATCTACGATAGAGACATGGGAGACCCCTTTCAGGACCCGCTCTCATATAAGAATCTCAATCCAACAATGTGTATCGTCGGGTTAATAAATATGAATGTTAATGAGAACACAATCGTGACTATCTCACCCTGTTTCTGCTGATCCCTAAAATTCTTCATATTGCACCTTGAATCTGATTGTTCTGCTCAAATGTTCAAAGTCTAAACCAGAGCAGATTGCAGCTCAGATTGGGGGGATTAGGGAGGGGCACCATTACTTTGAAAAAGAGTGCGGCACAGACACTCGTCAATGGCACAAAATCACTGCATTAAACGGATCGCGTGGTGAGTTTGACGAGAGAAGAAACAAGTCTGGCTGTTTAGAAAATGACTAATATCATATTGGAGTTCTCTCTGTCGTTGCCGACCTTTCAGGTCACTGTCTCTTCTTTGTTTCGTTTGACGTGGAAATGGATCATGTGAAGTATTGAGACCACGTCGTTATTCAGCTCCTCGGAACCTTTGTCCTCCTTTTCACTTTACACTCAACACAGAGCTCCACCAGTAAGACGATACGTTGACCCATGAATGCCAACAACACCGTACACACTGTGGGATTTGCGCAGTATACCAAGTGGTGATTATGGACAGGGGATTAGGATTAGGGTGAAATTATAAGTCACCTGAATGTCTGAAATACATGAGGGGTATTGGACTGCAACTGGCAACCCAACCTCTAGCTGTCACTGCATCCTACACAGTGCACCGAAAAAAGGTTAAAGGTGCAGTGTGTTCGATTTGGTGACATCTCTTGCTGCTTCTTTGTCTTTCTGCAAGCGTAGAACAACAACACCTACATTTGCTGTATTTTCCCGATGTGTAGCTTTCGATTTTAAAGGTGCAGTGTGTACGATTTGGTCACATCTACCGGTGAAGTTGCAGGTTGTATCCATCACCTCACCCTCACCCTTCTGAGCATGAAGGAGAACCTATGGTCGACCTCAGTTGTCATTAAAACTCTGGGCTGTACCGTAAAAATGGGTGGTCCCCACAGAGAGGACCCTCTCTTTATATAAATATAAATGAATGGGCTCCTTTAAGGGTGACGGGATGGAGTTTAAATTCATTCAACTTATGTAAATGGTTTGTAATTTTTTTTTTAGACGGGACAATAATAACCGACACCTCACACACTGACCTTTAACTCTTCAGACATCACGGGGAATTTTAAATGTTGACAACACACGACACGTTCACATTTCCACATAAAGTTCATGAGAATAGCTGCATGCAGCCGTCCGTGGCTGCCAAACTGTTTTATGTGGAAAAACTCAGCCACCCACCCTCTCCATCTGTTCGTCCGCGCTTACGAAAAGAAGTTTGAGCAAATTATAACTTAAACTAAAACTAGGAATAACTTTCAGATGCAGAATATGCATTTACATGCACGTACACGGTGGGACGCGCTCCTCTGGTGACCTTCCAGAGAGGTCACGTGGTTTGTGTCGTCTGCAGCAAGATTTTTCTCACTGCTTGTTGGTCAAAGAATATTACAAAACAATGCCATACTGACATTTCCCCAATCACCTAAATGTATCATTCTTTCCCAGTACCTTTAAAAGAGCCCGTTAATGTATATTTACACGAGGAGCGGACCCTCTCTACGGGGGCCGCCATGTTTCTACAGTCGCCCAGAGTGGAAGTACCGAACATCATTTTAGAGGAGGCAGTCTGACGTGAAACCGCAGCTTCGGGGCGTCAGAACAAAAGATCATGTTCAGCTGTGTCTGTGAAGAGGGGTCCGGTGGGCCGATCGCCTTCGGGCACCTTTGGGTTCAATTCTCAATGACGGTGTCTGGGACTTCCTCCGTTCCCTTCATGATCATATATGGTCATATTCCCTGATCAGTGAAAGTCAAAAGACACCTGCCCCTTTTTTCCTCTTGACTCCCAGGTGCCCTTTTTTCAAGATTGGTTGTTGTTTGTTGGGGTGAAGACCCTCGTGTGGCCCCTCGCAAGAAGATTTGTTATTATGAGTAATCACAATAAATGACTTGGCCCCGAACCAGTTCATATGACCTCATGACACAATTCAGCTAAAATGTTTGCAGTGGCGTGCCCAGAGAGAGAGGGAGAGAGAGAGAGAGAGAGAGAGAGAGAGAGAGAGAGAGAGAGAGAGAGAGAGAGAGAGAGATGGAAGGTGAATGGAGGGATGGATGGATGAGACTGTACAACACATCTTTATTTACCACCAATACTTACATTGGTTATACTTCTACACACACTGAGCAACTGTGACGCAACCGCTTCCGGACAATGCACACACACACCCACACACACACACACACACACACACACACACACACACACACACACACACACACTCACCTGCAAATGATTTAAGTCATCATCACAAAAGACTTTTACTGAAAAAAAAAAAAACATATATAAAACCCTTCATCATATTTGTTTTGGTGATGTCATTCAATCATTCACTCTCTTACGTTATTATACTATATAATATATTACGCTGCTTCCACACGCGTTTCATTGTGTTGCTCCAAACTGTTTTTCCAGGATTTGCTGCATCCTCACGTCAGCACACACGTTACTCCGCGCTGCAAAGCCCCAAGCTTATTTTAGACATTGCATAAGAATGTTTCATAACTGAAACTCTGCCGACAGAGACTCTGTGCCGGTTACGAGATAGTATCATTTCAAATTTCAAATCATGCATCCACTCTGCATATTAATGCTTCTTATACACGATGCGACGCTTTCATCTGGCAACCTGATCTCAGGTAATGGAAGCTGTTCCTCCTCCGGGCTTCTGGCACATGGCGGCTGCAGGACCACACTCGTGTTTACTTCACGTGTTCAACGCAAGGTGACGTGAAAAGACCTGTGAAGGAAAACAAGCGCCTGCGCAAAGACAAGGAGTAAACCTTCAGACAGTGGAGGTCAGGCTGCGCTTCTGATGATGAACTGTCACATTTACGGCAGAACGATAGGACACTGAAACTTCTGAAGTCCACCGATTTAAAAGGCCATGAAATATCATGAGGACGGACAAGGAAAGGTCGGCCATGAAGTGAGGGCCCTCTCTTCCTGCTCTCTCGCAGCCTCGCTGAGGTTTCCCTGCACCGAACCCACCAGGATTTTCTTTTTGTTCGTGTTGCATCATTGCATCATGAAATAGGTCAGATTACGCTGACAGAGTAAAAACTGGCAGATCAGCAAACCGTGAAATGTGAATGTGCCTGGTAAAGATCAAACTCAACCTGAGCCAATCAGGTCTGTCTGTTTGCAGGATTCAGACTGGGAAACAGATTTTGACCAGATATGAGAGAGGATAGGGGGTCATCCTTTGTCAAACCTGTTTGACAGTTTTATGACCCCCCCCCCCCCTTTATAAAATAAGCCCCGCCCCCTCGGACCAATCAGAATGGCAGATGAAAGGTTGGCCCTGCCCCTTGGACCAATCAGAATGCTGGGTGGGATGTAATCCCCGCCCTAACCGCGCCCCCTTCGACCAATGAGAATGGTGGGTGGGACCGGGGAATTTATATTACATTTATATTGAATAGTAAGTTGATATGAAGTTAATGGGGATCAAACTTCACTGATACACACACACACACACACACACACACACACACAGTGTGGAACAGGCAGGAGGGAGGGGGGTGTACATTCTTGACCTAGTAGAACTCTGGAACGAATGAACTCCTTATGGTTTCACACACACACACACACACACACACACACACACATACACACACACACACACACACACGCCAATTGGGACAATAGTCACAACCATGTCACCTGTGGGATTTATAGCAGTGGGATTTTTTTCCGGGGGCCGACCTTTTGACCCCTTCCCATTTCTCTGCTTAATCAAAGAAGCGTCAGGACGGATCTGTTCTCATCCTCGATGGAAAAGGAAACACTTCTTGGTTTTTATGCGCTAATCCCCTCCAGACACTGACCTCTCAACCCTTTATCGATCATCTGACATCAAAGTGCAACATCACAATATCCTATGCAAACGCACACACACACACACACACACACACACACACACACACACCAGTGACCGGACTAACCCGTCCCATCGTAAACGAGTGTGACGAACTGGAGATTGAACAAACCAAAAGGAAGTGGACATAAACGTTGGGTCATTCACATTTTAAAAATGTTTGTATTGTTACTGAACCTTCTACGTAACATCTGTTGCACGTCTGTCCGTCCTGGGAGTGAATCCCTCACCTGTGACTCTCCCTCAGGTTTCTACCTTTTCTTTGTTTCCCCCCCCCCCCCCCCCCCCCCGGTAGTTTTTCCTGACCCTTGCCGAGGGTCTAAGGACAGAGGGTGTTACCCACCCTGTGAAGCCCCGTGAGACAAACTCTGATTTGTAAATGTGGGCTGTATAAATAAACTTTGCTGTGGTTGATTTATAGAGAAGCACCTTTCCAACTCTCTGTCACCGATTGCAGCTCTTGTATATTGTCAATTAGGCATGGATGATATTGATCATAGGTGTCAAACTCTGGCCCGTGGGCCAAATTTGGCCCGCGCTGTAATTATATTTGGCCCGCGAGACTATACCAAATGACTACTAGAGCTGGCCCCCGGTATTATACAGCACATTCACCGCTAATACTGTGAGAGTAGTCATAGCGATTTCACGTCACCGTCACCCCTTTCCAGAAAAGAAAGGCAAGTGGGGAGGTACAATATCTGTTTACATATGTAAAAGACAGACCTGTTTGTCTTGTTTGTGGAGTCAACGTGGCAAATAGAGAAGTGGCATACGATTTTTATTTAAAATGTATTCAATAAATGAATGCCATTTTTGTGTCTCCACTATTGCCATTGATGTGTTTTTTTTTATTTGAAATATGATTCTGCATGTCTCCACTATTAAGTTATATATTGTATAGTAATCGGCGTTGCTTGGTTCATATTCATTGTTAAAGCAAAATTTGTTTGGGATCATATTAAAAGGTTCATTTGTTCAATGTTGGCCCGCGACTTTGTTCAGGTTTTAAATTTTGGCCCACTGTGTATTTGAGTTTGACACCCCTGATATTGATGATCTTCCTCTCCGATTTCAGCTCGTGCAAAAGAGTCTGTGCCACACAGTTGACTCTTAGGTCGGTCTCTCTGATATTGCAGAATGTTGGAATGTGTGAATAGCAGTTTTTCAAATCATCGATTCTATACTATATCAAAGGTTCTATTTTGCTATGTTCACTTTTGACGTTTTTACTTGATACAGGAGTCCTTTTTATATGGTTGACGTTTTCTAGACAGTATTGCGATAGTTTTCCATATGAGGTTTATTTCTGGATTTAACTTTGGTATCTGTTAACATCAGGGGTCTGCGAAATAATGTAAAGAGAAAAGCGTTTTTCTTATTCTGTAAGGAGGCAGATTTGATCTTTCTTCAGGAGAGTCACTCTTGCTCAGAAACCAATGGGGGAAAGAAATGTGGCTATCTCATGGGTCTAATAGATCTGCAGGAGCTGCCGAGAAAATCATATCAAATTGTGTACAAGATTAAACCTGGTAGACATATGGCGATACCGTAATAATAATAATAATAATAATAATAACAATAATAATAATAATAATAATAATAATAATAATGATAATAATAATAATAATGTACGTCCTCATCAATATGTAACTGTAAACAAAGTCAAAGACAACATCTGTACATTTTGTGGCTGTGAGGAACCATTGAATATGTTTTTGTTGATTGTTTCCACGTAACTTCTTTCTGGTTCCACTTACAAAGATATATTTCCCAAAAGATTAAAAAAAAGATATCTTTCTGAGCAAATTTGAAATACTTCTTATAGTTTTGGATCCAAATTTATCAGCCAATGAAAAAAATATAGTTAATTTAATCATTATTTTAGCAAAATATTATTTACAAAAAAGAATTGAGCAAAAAACCTCCCTTCCTTTTACAACTTCAAAATCATAGATCTTAAAACAAAGTGGAACAGCATTGAAAACTTGAAAATGAAGAACAGTAAATTAACCAAGACAATCAAATTACATAATTGTTTTGACCGTAGTGTATAGCAGACCCCTAAGTGTTGTTTGTTTGTTCATTTATTCATTTATTTAATTTTCTTTCCTTCTTTTTTCTTTTATATTAATACTTTGTTTTCATCTCCTCTTTAACATTTGATCTGGGCCTTTGTCAGTTGATTATGGTCTATTCATTTTCTACATCCTTCTGTTGACAATTGTTAATTAGGTTTGAAAAACAAACATGATTTTAAAAAAGAAAGAACCCAAACCTGCCAATTCTACTAAATAAATAAATAAATAAAAACTATTCCCGTCTTTCCATCCGTTTCCTCTTTTAACGCGCTCTCTGATTGGCTCTCTCTGAAGCGTGTAGCCAATCAGCTTCCGCCTGCTCTGGAGGAAGGAATAAATGCAAGATGGCTCCTCATATAAAAACAGTCTTCTCGGTCGGCCTCAACGTGCAACTAAATAACTCTTTACACCTTACTAGGCTCAAGTATCTGTCCGCCGGGAGTTCTGAAGGGTAGCTCCAGCTACACAGTGATGTGTGTATGGTCCTCGGAGCTATTTCCGGGAAGAAGATACCGAAGAAACAAAGAGGGACAACTTTGAAGCCATGAATCCGTGGTGAAGTGTCTCTCCTCGGGCGGACAGAGTCGGTGTGGCCACTCGCAGCAGGAGCCTGGGCCTGGGCTAGCTAGCGTTAGCTGCTAACCGGCTAATGACTTCTCCCACTGTTTGCTGTCGCATTGGAAACGTTAAACGACGGAGAGGGGGTGTCCTCGAACCACCGCTGGCCACTTGAATGCTGGACGTGAAAGGCGGTACACTTTATGACTATGGCGGTATCGAGGTGGGTCAAACGCTCGTACACACTTTGCTCTGTTGTCCGACTTGCAGTCAGAATTGGCTAGCTAACATGCTAGCACCTGCTATCATTTGCCCAGGCAAAGAATGGCACAGCCGTTGTGGACAGTTGCAAACAGTCTGTTCGATCGTGCCTCAACTCGTGGCTTGGCTTTGCAGGCCGGAAACAGGCTGGGCTCTTGTCTCAGCACTGACACACACCTGCAGGTGCTAAATCCACCCAAAATACACGCCAACTCTTAGCATTTCACTGTCCAATGCTAATGCATCGCCACTTCATACGTCAGTCTTCCGTGCTGGGTTGTTGCATGTACTTTGCAAACATGGAAAACCACCACGGTTCACCTGTTGTCACCCTGAATTCACGGATAAAGCTGGATAAGTTTGCATCCTCCTCATGAAGTTCCATCTATGCTAATTGCATCCTAGTAATGCAGCTCACTGTGTTTGACATGTCCATTGTCTCCACGTGGTGTCGGGGGGGGGGGGTCTTCTCTTTGACACAGAGAAGTGGACCATTAATACTGTACTTAAGCTTAAGAATGAGTGGTACCTGAGGTCACGCCCTGCGTGTCTCTAATCTACTCCACTTTATTAATAGACCTGCTAATGACCTCAGTGCCAGACCAGGATCATTCAGGTTATTTTGTTGCAAAGCAAAACCTTTTTATTAAACCATAATAGCCTCGGCCCTGTGTGCATGTGCTGCCACGAGAGCGTTTGTCAAAATGAAAATGAGTTCACTTGAAATAGAATGGCGTTTTTGTTGTGGCGCTGCCATCACCACAACGTCGTGTGCATTTCTGAAGTGCAGATACTACAGATATGAAAGATGGAAAGATACGAAAGTGGCAGACACAAGAATCATGACGAGCAAACATGTTGCTTCAATCCCATTCACTTCACTTGGTATTTTAGCATTTGCAACCTCAAGATTAGCAGCAGAGCACAGCTCGACGAGGATTGTGACACTTATGAGATCACTAAACCAATGGGCAGAAAAGTATATGAGTCAAAGTAGTTGTTTCTTGCATCCGGATGTTGTATGCGTTTTATTTATTTAGTATGAAAGAAAAAAACAATGGGAGCGATGTAGCGGTTCAATAGGTAAAGTGATACTTTATTTGATTTTGAATGCAGTCCCATCTTTTCTTGCGCAGTGTTGCATCTGAACAGATATTTGGGATTGGTTATATATTAGAATATATATTGATCATTGGGATGTTCACTCAGTGCTGTATGTGTTGTGACCTCTCAGCTAAGTGTCTGTACAACTTGTGTATATTTTGTCACCTGTCCTCAGGCTTGATCGTTTATTCATCCTGCTCGACACTGGTACAACACCAGTAACGAGGAAAGCAGCTGCCCAGCAACTTGGAGAAGTGGTGAAACTCCACCCACATGAACTCAATAACCTCCTATCAAAGGTGCATATTTTAAACATACGTGTCCTAATCATCACTCACCGGTCTCTACAATATTGTGTCACGTGGTTATGGGAAGTGTTAATGGGAATAGAAGTGAATGTTTTTTTTACAAAAGGCTAAAAATAATTCATTTGCTTGTTTTCTGTGTCTTTATAGATGTTTCATTTATAATTGTACTAAATAGAGACTCTTCTGTCAATGACAAGGTTTTAACCTACCTAAGGAGTCCCAACTGGGATACTCGAATAGCAGCAGGACAGGCTGTGGAGGCCATTGTGAAGAACATTCCTGAGTGGGATCCAGCCCCCAAACCTAAAGAAGGTGAGCCCACAGGCATGTTCACTGAAATACTGAAGCATTGTGAAAATGAGGGTCATTTTTTTAACGATTGTTAGATTGTATGAAAACACATCGCAGGTCTTCAAAGCACTCTTTGAATGAAGCAAGAGGAGGGTACACATTTTCGTGCCATATGAAACGACATGAGTAAAAAGAGTAAAAAAAAAAAAGAGTAATTTCACAGCATCTCACATCTTAAGTCCTTTGAATGTTTAGTGTCTTCATTCAGCTGGACGTTCATAGACTGGTCTCAGTGGCTTTTGTTCAGCTGACTGAACCAGTTCTTCTCACTTCTCCTTTATGCAGTTTTCTGTGTCAGTCAATAATTCTCACACTGCATCCATGTTCAGCCGTTTCTCACATATCAAGGCCGTCAACAGATTTTCCTATAAATGCTACAAAAAACTAAGAACCTTTTTTCTTGTACTTGTGTGTATGTTACTCAGTCTATGGTACAAGATTGTCCTGGATTAAAGGGCAGCATGGAGGGGGAAAAAAGGCATTGTCAACTTAATCTAAAGTATAAATGGCGTCCGGTTCATTGACACGTTAAAGGGATGAATGCACAGCTTTTCGACTGCTTTTTGTTTCCTGCAGAGTCGTGTGAAGATTTATCTCCAGAGGACCCCTCTTGTGATCGGTTGACGTTCTACCACTTTGACATCTCCCGTCTCCTCAAACATGGGGCTTCTCTGCTGGGATCGGCAGGGGCAGAGTTTGAGCTGCAGGACGACAAAGCTGGTCGGTGCCGTTTATCTTACTGTATTTACCGGTCATTTTGCCTATATTTCCTCATACCCTAAAGTTTTCCCCACCTCTTGTCATTTACCCTCAGCTGAGATGGACCCAAAGGAACGACTCGCTCGCCAGAGGAAGCTTCTCCAGAAGAAGTTGGGACTGGATATTGGAGCTGCAATCGGAATGGACACAGAGGAACTTTTCAACGACGAAGACCTCGACTACACGTGCCAATCCAGTGGATTTAAAGCCCATGGAAGCAAAGCCACAGCTGGATCCAGCTCCCGCAACCATCTGGTGGGTGTCATTATTTTCAGCTTGAACTGCTTTTTGGATTAATAAGGGCACCGACGCAGGCTGCAGTCTGCTGGGGGAATATACATGCCCATTATGATGAGGATCAGAATTCGCGAGGCTGGAAGTGTCATATTTTTGGGAGTGGTTTGATCCAGCGGCTCGATCCCACCTCATCTGGCCAACTTGAATAAGAAAAAGAAAAAAAAGACTGACGGGCTGTGGCTTGTGTCCCATTGACAGAGGTTGTAGCTGTGGAACTGAGAACTATGAAATTACAGATGTTGCGTGGAACTTGTTTTGTCACTGGAAATATATGCAGTGTTTCCCCTACCATTCTAATGTAATTAATTCGATCCTCTGGGGGGGGGGGCGCAGTGCCCCCCCTTTAGAGGATCGAATTAATTACATTTTCTATATCGCACAAGATCACAACAGATGTAATTGATGGTTACCGTTCCTATAGAACAGGTCTCTAACTTGTTCATTTATTAAATCAAATATAAAACGTATCTTATTTACACATCAGCATGTCAATTCTGTCTCGCTGACAGCGGACCGACCTGACGTGTGTACACACACACACACAAAAGAACGCGTGTCGGAAAATAGTTCAGTTCTGATAATGACTGTTGTCATTAAAAGAAACACATGGCTTTCATGATTCCTCCAAGTGTTTGTGTCGGTTTCTGTCTGCCGCCTCCCCCCTCTGCGCGTGCCCCCCTCCGTGCACGCGCGTGAGCTTGGCAGCACTGTAAACACTGATATATTTAACACCACCTTGGCTTGTATGAACAGGACTTCTTCACAGAAAGCGGCGTCCTTTTGTCTTTGATGTGGCGGTGTTTGATGATGAGAGCAACTCCACCGTGTTGTTGATCATCTAACGGAGGTTTTTCTTTGTCTCGGGTCTTGTCTGGTTTTCCTTTTAGACCTGTAAGCTGCTGAACACATTTCACGTTGTTTTGTTCGTGAGATTATACAGCAAAGGCAACTTTGAAATGTGCTGCAAGTAAGAATCAGCTAAGTTTGGGCTTGACAAAGATCAATGCTAAAGAATTCTGGGAATGATGTGGTGACATGAGTTGAGCATATACATGTTCAAGTAATGAAATCGGTCTGTATTCAATTCACGAGCTGTGTTCAAAATGTTTTCCGAGACTTGAACCTGCTGCACTGTTTTTGCGTCCAGCCTATTCATGCCGCTGAGTTGATCGACTTCGAGTTCCGACCAGGTCTGAGCAGCCGTCAGAAGAACAAAGCAAAGAGGATGGCTAAGCTAGTGGCAAAACAGCGATCCAGAGACATGGACCCAAATGAAAAGAGGTAGGATTATTCTTTTTTTTTTTTAAGACTTGTTCTCAATTCAGCTGAACAGATCTGGGGATTGATATGACAGTTAATTTATTTCTCATAATGAATTGATTTACTCAGTGATCTGTCTTTTGGTTTTAGTAATGACAGTTTTGAGGGTGAACCTGAGGAGAAACGGAGGAAAACCACCAATGTGGTTATTGACCAACCAGCAACAGAGAATAAAGTCTTAATTGACAATGTTCCAGATAACTCCAGTCTTTTAGAAGAGGTAAGGAATTTCAAATGAAACATTAACCCTGGGTTATTTCTGGTTCTTAATTATTTCATCGCCTTGATTGCATGCTCCACATTTTCCTCAAAGAGCCATTGAAAACATTTGCTTGGTAGGTTAAGTAATTATGTTAATGTGTTGATATAATGACTTACAACAATTGGTTAGGAAGAAATTTACAAGAGAAATAACTACATATTTATAAAAAAAAATGTCCCAGGTGTTGGATCATTTCTTCTTCATAGTGTATTTGAGTGACTTTCAAATAAAGTGTTTTGTCTGATACTTTTCAAAGACTTGAGCACTGATTCAAAACTACACCCACAACTTGTATCATGTCAAATCTGCAACTAAACCTGTATGGAAGTGACATTTTGTGGCCTGGTCCCGGGTTTATTCCCTTGAAAAATAAATGCATACACGGAATGAATGTCATCTTTAATCATCGAGCTTTATAGTCACTACTAAGCTTCAATTACTTTGAAATGAATAGATACAAATAAACATTGGAATAAATAATAATCAGCCACGTCTCCAATCTGAGGTCTTGGCACTTCCCAGTGTGCAATATTCTCAAATAGCTGACATTTCAAAGAGCTCTGTCTTACTGCTACACTTAGATAATCTGATGCTGAACTAACTCTGGTCTTGTACTCTTTTCTTTAGACACAAGAATGGCCACTAGAGAGCTTCTGTGAGGAGCTCTGCAATGACCTTTTCAATCCTTCATGGGAGGTAACAACAAAGCCTTGTTTTAATTGTCTTGACGCATACATTGTGTGTTGGTTACTCCGTTTCTGCCGTGTAATGTTTTGAATGAGACGTCAGGATTTAGTATAAACATTTCGTATCGTTAATGGTGAATGATCGTTTGCGTTTGGTTGTTTTTAGGTTCGTCATGGTGCTGGAACAGGTCTTCGAGAAATTCTCAAGTCCCAAGGTGCCGGGGGTGGGAAGCTGGTGGGAAGCACTGCAGAACAGGTCATTCTCATCCTCATCCTTTCTTTTTCATGGTGACCTTTTTAAACGTGACATGAACTTACTCATGTCTTGCTTTAGATGTTGCAGCAGCATCAGGAGTGGATTGAGGACCTTGTCATCAGGCTCCTGTGTGTCTTTGCTTTGGACCGGTTTGGGGATTTTGTATCTGATGAGGTAGGTCTCTAAGAACATTCACATTTCCACATGTTCTCCGTTTACTAAAAACAATGCTTGCTCCTGTACTTGTGTTCACGTCTAACTGTCAAGGAGAGGGAATCTGTTCATTTGCTCGTAAAGTTTTTCAAAGTTGAGAAAACATTGAATTAAACTACTTGTCGAACCAACTTGACATCATTAAATACCTTCGCTTAACCATCCTTCATCTCTCTCCCTGTCCCAGGTGGTGGCCCCTGTCAGGGAGACATGTGCCCAGACCCTTGGTGTGGCCCTTCGCCACATGAATGAAACCGGTGTTTCCATGACAGTGGACGTCCTGCTGAAGCTGCTCAAAGAGGACCAATGGGAGGTCCGTCACGGAGGCCTGCTGGGAATCAAATATGCCCTGGCTGTCCGACAGGTACCACCCGTTTTCCGTCAACGTGATGAGATGTGTTCCTACCTCTTTTCATGAGGGTTTTGAAAACGCATTCCCTTTGAGGGAGTCGAATGTGTGCACGGACAGAAAGCTGTCTTGGTCTCGTGGTGCGTGTGCGTGTGGAGGCTGATCTCATAAGCATGGACACAGTTCAACCGTCTCTTCCCTTATGTTTCTCAGGACTTGATCTCTTTGTTACTGCCTCGGGTGCTCCCTGCCATCACTGTCGGCCTACAGGACCTAGATGATGATGTCAGAGCTGTGGCTGCTGCAGCTCTTATCCCTGTGGTGGAAGGCTTAGTACAGCTACTGCCCAGTAAGGTCAGAAAGACAATGCAAACACCCTTAACTGGCTTCTCACTCATATTGATTAAGTTTTTTGTTTGTTTTTGTTTTTATTATACTGTCCCCATTCCACCTTAATTTATTTCTAAAATCATGTCTCTTCCAGGTCCCTTTTATAGTGAACACACTGTGGGATTCACTTTTAGATCTGGACGACCTCACTGCTTCCACCAACAGCATCATGACGTTACTGTCGTCATTACTGACGTATCCAGAAGTCAGACAGTGCAGGTCAGTTTGACAATGTTGATTGCCTTTTTTTAATAAAAATAATTTCCTTTATTTACACTCGTATGCATTGTAGTATGCAGCAGTCATTATCAATCCTGGTCCCTCGGGTTTGGCCCTTCTTGAGACATACAATATCCTCAGTGAGACGTGCTGCCCTGGAGACGCTTTTCACTCTGCTGTCCAAAGCAGACCAGGTAAGCGAGTTGACATTCACCTAAAATGATAGTCTTTTACAATTCAATACAGTATGTACATTTAATGAATATTGCCCTTTTGTACTCTCAAGAATAAGAGTTGTACGTTTTTGATGGCGATATTTCGTTTTGTTATTCAGAGCTGTGCATTGTGGATCACCCCCATTCTACAAGACATGCTGCGGCACATCTTCCAGTCCTGTATACTGGAGAGCAATGAAGAAATCCTTGAACTCATCCAAAAGGTTTGCTGCATCATATAACGACCAAACAATCAATATATACATTTCAACCATATGCAAATATGGGATATTGTCTTTGTTTTAATGTCCAAAGTACGAATGAGCATTTCTATCTTGCCCTGTGTTGCTGCTGCTTGTACCTGCAGGTGTGGATGGAGCTCCTGTCTCATGCCCCTCAGCAGTATGTGGTGGCAGCCAGCTGTCCGTGGATGGGAGCCTGGCTCTGTCTCATGATGCAGGCCTCACACATTCCTATTGATCTGAACATGCTGCTGGAAGTGAAAGCTCGCTCCAAGGTTGCGGTCATTTTGCTCTTCTCGTATATTTCAGTGGTCGTGTCAAGATAATTATGATTTGTGCTGCAGATCGTTCCCTCACAGTTATGAAAAAAATGCAATTGACTTGAAGACACATGATGAATGGATGTTGATGATGGATAGAATGGCAGACGGTGTGAAGACGAAAGAATCTCGCTGCCCCGATTCGATCATTCGCAGACAGAAGATGTTTGCTAATCTGAAAAGTCGGTTTACTCGATTATGCCGCAGGAGTTGCATCCGCTTGCCGAGCGATTGAATGAGGCAAGGAATTAATACAACTAATTGGAACAATTTGACCTCCCATGTTGTAACAATGAATCGGCTTTGTAGATAAAACGGAAGCAGCAAGATTGAATTTGCCAAGTGCCTTTCATGGGGTACATGAAAATTATGAGTTGTTGTATTTTGATTATACTGTAACAGTGAACTTTGCTCTGATTTGATAGGATAAAGCTGGCACAAAGGCTCGTCAAGGGACCATTCAGGTGAAGGAGACGATACAGGAGTATATAGCAGGCGCAGAAACGGTGACGGATGATTCAGTTACCAGGGATTATGTTGTGGTTCGAGCTCGACTCATGGCGGCCAAGTAAGTTTGATCCCTGCAATAGGAAGACAACGTACAACTTTTGAATTACTCGATAAATATTCTTACAGATTAGAACGTCTTCATTGCGGTTTTCCTTCTCTCCCTGTACCCTCTGTAATACAGATTGCTGGGGGCTCTTTGTAAGTGTATCTGTGACCCTCAGCTCAACACCCCATCTCAGGAGATCCGACCGGCTGAGTCTTTAGGACAACTGTTACTCTTCCACCTCAACTCCAAGTCAGCCCTGCAGCGCATCGCTGTGTCCATGGTGCTTTGTGAGTGGGCTTCAGTGCAGAAGGTGAACAACTTGAGTCAGAGTCATTTTTGAATAATGTGTTTCATAAATGAACAGAATCAGACATTCGGATATTTACCTCTTGGGTTCCTCTTTCAGGACTGTCAGGTGGTGTCATCTTTGGTACAGCCTCGTCTTCTGGCCATCCTGTCCGAGCAGTTGTACTACGACGAAATCGCCATTCCCTTCACGCGCATGCAGAATGAGTGCAAACAGCTCATTGCGTTGCTAGCTGAGGCCCAAATCGACCTTCAGGACCGCCTCAACTGTAGCGTTTTCACCATTGACCAAGCCAGTGACCTGGTGAGTGACTTCACACAAGCCCAGAATATGTGACATTTGAACAGAGCCACCAAAACCACCTTGAACCACCATCAAACAAGAATCTGCTGATTGAATAAATTAGATATACAACTGAAACCTTTCTCTGAAACTCCTGTACCAGATGCAAAGAATACAACAAATCAAATGTAGGAAGAAAGTTTCAGAATCAGTTTGGAAATGCATCTGATAACTGATCTTCCATATTGTTCAACTGTAATGTATTTCTCTGGTTCTTCTCTCTTGCACTAGCAGCTCCGGCGTTAATGATTTGGTCCCCAGATGATTCTTGTCTCTAAACATTAATGGATGATTCACTCTGTAACGCATAGCTCTCTTTCCACTCGCTCACTTCCTCCTCTCACTTGTTCCCTAGGTAACCACCATCTTCAACGAGTCAACTTCAGGCCTGGGTGTGAATTCTAAACAGTGGCAGGCGCTTGATAGTAAACGTCAGCAGGCCCAGGCCACAGTGATGGAGACCAACGCCGAATGGCAGCAGCTGCATCTGCGCGTCCACATGTTCACAGCCTGCGCAGTGATTAACTTGCAAGTTCTTCCCGACAAGCTCAACCCTCAAGTCCGACCTCTTATGGAGACCATCAAACGGGAGGAGAACACCCTCATTCAAGGCTACGCTGCCTCTTTCATTGCCAAGCTGCTGCAGCAGTGCACCGGACGTTCACCGTGCCCAAATCCCAAGATCATCAAAAACCTATGTGCCTCGGCCTGCGTCGACTCGACTGCCACGCCCTCGTCTGCCTGCCCCGTATCCCCCACACAGGAAAATGCAAAGGGTAACATTTCAGCAAGAGAGTGTTTTCGTTGACATTCAACTGATCCTGCTCATGTTGGCTCACTTGTGGCTGACCCCTTTTTTTTTTATCTATATATCTTGTGATTTCAGGTGGTGGTTTGGAGAAAGACGGCATGCATCACATGGTCAACAAAACCCGTGGCATCATTACACTGTACCGTCACCAAAGAGCAGCATTTGCCATCACCAGCAAGAGGGGCCCGGCCCCTAAAGCCCCCAAGGCCCCCAGCACTGAGCTTCCCCCGGGCAGTACTCTGAGCACAGATAACGACGAGGTAATGCAGGAACTCGCCAGCAAACCTTACCTCAACTTCGTCCTTGACTGCAGTTTTTCTTGACTTTCTTTTCCCTCTTAGACCAGGAGGCCATTTCTCATCCAGAGGAGGGGGTCCGAGTTCTCCCTAACAACCATTGCAAGACATTTTGGTGATGAGCTCACGACGTCTCTGCCGTATCTGTGGGAGAACACAGTGGGACCGCTGAGGATGGTTGTGACTGAAAAGCAATGTATTGGTATGCTAATGGCGTTGATTGGATTTTAAATATTCAGTTAGCAGATTTCACAATAGGCTTGTTGATTATTTGCTTGCTGGGGCCTTGGATCAAGTCCTTTGTACTAACATATCTAGTTCAGACCATACTTTGATCCATACTGTGATCTTGTGTTAATGTTGTGGCTGCCTCATACTCTTGAGTTTGATTTGGCAGGCGCACCCATCAGTGATTTCTCTCTGACGTTTACTGTGGTTTTGGATACATTGTCAATGTCTGGTTGCCTGTGCCCGAATCGACTGACACACACAACCTGAAGAACAGTAACATGTAACGGCCCGTGAACCTGCAGTCTGGACTTAACTGCATGTATCTTGTAAACCTTTTATGCGTGACCACGTTCCACTGAATCACTGTCTCTCCTGTGTGATCTAGACAGGCAGGCTCAGCTGGATAGAGGAGATGCTGTAGCTCAGGAACTGGTCAACTCTCTGCAGGTTCTGGAAGTCATCTCCGGAGCCATGGCATCTGAACTGAAACCATTGGTATGATTGAGTCCCTCTTTTGTTTTTTTTTTAATTAAACATTTTGTGTTTATGATTTAAAAAAAGAGAAGCAATGTGGTCATCTCAATGACCCTGGAATTCATGCCTCTGCTCTCTTTGTGCTGCACTATAGCTGCTGGAGCACCTACCACATCTGTTCACCTGCCTGCAGCACCCATACACAGCTGTGCGTCACATGGCAGCGCGCTGTGTGGGCGTGCTCAGTAAACTGGCGATGCTGGAGACCATGAATAGCTTCCTTGAGTGTGTTCTGCCCTGGTTAGCTGCCATCGACGACTGCACCAAGCAGGAGGGGGCCATCGAGGCTTTAGCTTGTATCCTTCGCACAGTGACACTTATTATTTTTTTTTCTCTAGTTTCATTATTTGATAAGAATGAAAGAGATTTGTTATGTATTTTCCTTGACCACCATCTGAACCAGGTGTCATGGAACAACTGGACGTGGACATTGTACCCTACATTGTGCTGCTGGTTGTTCCAGTTCTGGGCCGAATGAGTGACCCCAGTGATAGTATTCGTTTTATGGCCACCCAGTGCTTTGCCACACTAATCCGACTGCTGCCATTAGAGGTGATGTATAACAAACCAAAATGATCTGTCATCAATATCGGAAATGAATAGTTTCAAGTCTTAACATAACAACCCCGCCCCCCTCCTCTTCTAGGCGGGGATACCAGACCCTCCAGCCATGTCTGCTGACCTCATCCGCCAGAAAGCCATTGAACGCCACTTCCTCGAGCAACTGTTGGATGGTAGAAAACTGGAGAACTATAAGATCCCTGTACCCATTAAGGCAGAGCTCAGGAAGTATCAGCAGGTGTGTTTCCCTGGATTCGGCGCATTGACGTGAAACACCCATCAAGCAATAGATAAAGGACTCGCACCTTGTTTGTGCACATTTCAACAACTCGTGGGGCAATCGAATCAGCAAATCAGTTTTGTCTTTAACCCTTTTTCAACTTCTACCCGTCTGTCAGGTTCAGGATCTGCTTTAACTGGTGATGCAGACAACAGAGATAGAGACAAGAAATGGTTTTGTCCTGACGGTGTAAATTTAAAGCAGTCAGGGGGCGATGGGGTGTGTCTTTAAATGCCAGTCGCTGGCAGCTCTGCTGAGCACAGCCATCCGTCTCTTTAATGGAGCAGTGCAGAAATGCGCTTTAAATGCTGCTGCTATGGTTGCTGCTTTTGGGCAGCGGAGTGGTTCTCAACAACTCAACATGAACTGATTTAAGGGAAAATATCACTGTGACATTTGCAATGGACACACTGCTTCTGACCTCTGCTGCATTGGTGTCACCCTGTCTCCTGCAGGATGGAGTGAACTGGCTGTCTTTCCTGAACAAGTACAAGCTGCATGGCATCCTGTGTGATGACATGGGTCTTGGAAAGACTTTGCAATCCATCTGCATTCTGGCAGGAGATCACTACCTCAGGTACTCGGCCCAGACTGCTCCATCACTGTTTCTACTGTGCGACTTTGAATTGTGCAGAGTCAGCACACTGACTCAGCTTTTCTGTCACAGGCGACGTATTGAACCCGTTTGTGGAAACATCACTCGCATGGCTGTTTCATCTAAAGCACATTTGTCCATAATGTTAAGAGCATTTATATTTAGGACAGTGTCAGAGAAGCAAAGTATTTTTTTGAAAGGTGCTTTGTATTGTAAGATCTATTATTACATGACAAACTAATCTGCACATGACTTTGAAACATGTTATCCCAACACTGATTATAAGTGTTAGAAACTAGAACAATGTTACCTGCCTAGTATTGTCTTAGATCAGGGATGTCAAACTCGTTTTCACAGAGAGCCACATCAGCATTGCAAGGGTAAAAAAACGTAAAGGTAAAAAAGTATAGTCTTCATACTTAATCATCATTTATTCAAGTTACAAATATTGTATATGCAGTAAGTGAAAATGTAATCACACTGAGTATATTGCTACACGTAAAAAGTTGCATGTGTAATGAACTACAATTCATGAGCAATGTCTGCTTTAGATTTTTCTTTAGAGACTCAAATGTCCGCCTGGACCTTTTAAACATGTTATAGGAATGTAACGGTTTAAATTGAAGAAATATATTTGTATTTTTAGATTTTATTTTATTTTTTTATATGGTGGGAAAACACAATGAAATTGAACACAAATGACAGATTTTACATGTTGATATTTCTTAGAATATAGACGGTCTGTAAGGGGAACCCATCACATTAGTTGAGAGGATTGTACATGACAACGTAAACACCCGAGTGAGAATATCCAGTAGATTTAAGAATAAGATGATGCATGACAATTCTAAAATGGAATTGATGCAAAAAGGAAAGAAGAATGGGGGAAACTCAGCCATCCACTCGTATTGTTCTATTCAGGGCTCAGGAATATGCCAAGACTAAGGCTGCAGATTGCAGCCCAATGCCCTCCTTGGTGGTTTGTCCTCCCACACTCACCGGCCACTGGGTGGATGAAGTGGGCAAGTTCTGCAGTAAAGAATACCTCAACCCCCTGCACTACACTGGGCCCCCTACAGAGCGGATGCGGTGAGTTCTAGACGGTTAATAACGAGATGATTTATGTGCTCAGGGTTTTTATTCAACGTTGACATAGGTTTTCTTTACTCGCCAGGGTCATTGAAGGTTAATGAACATGTGCTTTTTCAGGCTGCAGCACCAAGTGAAGAAACATAATCTTGTTGTTGCCTCTTACGATGTTGTGCGAAATGACATCGACTTTTTTAGGTGAGAATTCTTCTAGTTATGATATTGTATGAATGTTTTTGAAAGTAAAGCATCCATTGCACAAATGTCTTATTTTACAGAACTATCAAATTCAATTACTGTATTCTCGACGAGGGCCATGTCATCAAGAATGGGAAAACCAAACTCTCCAAAGCCATCAAGCAGGTGGCCGCCAACTTCCGAGTCATCCTGTCCGGAACACCCATTCAGGTTAGTCGACCTCTTGACCTTTGGATTTATACTTATTTCCTTTTTGTCATGTCAAATGATCATTATTATACATCTTCCCTCCTCAGAACAATGTCTTAGAGTTGTGGTCATTGTTTGACTTCCTCATGCCGGGCTTCCTGGGAACAGAGCGGCAGTTTGCTGCACGTTATGGTAAACCCATCTTGGCGAGCCGTGATGCTAAAAGCTCTTCGCGGGAGCAGGAGGCAGGTATGCTGACTGTCTCTCTCTGTTTCTGAAAACACTGATACTGTTCTCTTCTTCACCTCTCTGAAAGCCCAGTATTAGGTTTAGGATATTAACTAGTAGTTGATCTTCCCTCCAGGTGTACTGGCGATGGAGGCTCTACATCGACAGGTTCTGCCCTTCCTGCTTAGGAGGATGAAGGAGGACGTCCTTCAGGACTTGCCCCCTAAGATAATTCAGGACTACTACTGCAGCCTTAGTCCTTTACAGGTACTCTTTGCCCTGAAAATATATCAATTACCATCAGGGATCAGTAATGATCTGTTAAAATGTTTACTACAAAGAGTAACCCCGGGTTACCACCCTGTTATCAGGGACCAATAACCAAATTTATTGTTAAAATTACAGTCTCAAGTCATTTAGAAGGGTGAAGTCGACCACTGACTGTGGAAGTTCCAGCTGTTGTTACAAATGTAATCACAATAAGCACAGGCAACAACATAATAAATTATAATGGGGTTTATTAACAGAGCAGTCTACAATGACTACTTGATTAGTAAACACTATCGTTGATCATCACTTTGCAAAGGAAACTTATGTGTGGCCGATCAAGGATCCCACAACTGCACTTTAAGGCAGTTTAAACATTAAATGAGGTTGGTAGAAGAGGAGGACGGGATGGAAGTAAAAGGACAAAAGGAGTCTGCACCGATTCTTCACCCTGGCTGATAACCACTTATATCACCACAGTATCAGAGCCAGTGAACCTAAGTCCATCCGGTCCTTTAACTGGTGATATATGAGCTTATCAGGTGGATCGCATCATGGATGATTAGACCAAAGAAAAAAACATACAGCTCTTGCAAGTTTCACAAACAGTCTATCCTCCAGCCTCTGACTGAGTTGCTCTGTTCGGAGTTGTACAGCAAAGTCCGCTCTCGCTGTCCGCAGCACGGTCCGTGACTGGGCTCGGTGGTTTGTCGCTGTGTGCTTCAGGCAGCTACGACAGAATGCGCTCCAATCCAGATACTCCAGATATCCTTGGGAGCTGGATATGAAAGACCGTTCAGCACTCTCTGTGGCTGGATGACGGGGTCTCGTCAGGCAACTCAGGCGACTCTGACCTAATTCATCTCTCGGCGGCGGCGGTGATGTTCAAAAGCATGCATCGATGTGTACTCTGTGAGTACACATCGGGTACTCGCAGAGGATTTGCGCAGCGGTCTTCAGTAGATCCAAAAGCGGTGGAAAACACAATGGAGGGAAACAAGAAAAGTGTAGTCTATGGGTTCGGTCCGTGAGTTGGAAGGCGGTGGGAAAAGCTTACGGGTAATAGAAAATTAGACTCCAAGGCGGAAGGTGCACGGGGGAAAAAGCTTGAAAAATAGGTAAAGGTCTGCTCCCTTAAGGCAACGACTGAGGGATCTAGCTGGCGGATCAGCACGGCAGTCTTTTGTTACTTTGAGTGATGTCAACGGGGATCCCTGCTGGGAGTTTCAGCCATTGCCGGCTCAGAGTTCTCATTTTGCGTCACTCTTAGGTGCGACTGAGTGGGTGTGTGCTGTGGAGGCGGGCGAGACCCCGCTCCCTCCACAACGCACTTTGCATACAAAGGATGTGTATCAAAGTGAATGGCGACAGTGTGCCTGAGTCTATGTGGAGATGAAAGGGTCTGCTTTACTCGGACCCAGTGTCCTGATCATGCTAATCAAATCAAATAGGGTATAATTTGTTCACCCCTGTTCTGATTAAAGGGATGGGGGTTTGGGGGGGCAGCCATTTGTTGAGAGTCATAAACTCCAGCTCAGGCGTCTCCTTTGATCTTTTATACCACATCACATGATATCCCAACAGTTATAATAGTTAGAAGATAACAGAACATTAATGTATAACTTGTGTTTCCTGCCCACCTGTAGGTTCAGCTGTACGAAGACTTTGCCAAGTCTCGAGCCAAGGCCAGTGTAGATGACAGCATTTCCACGGCCACCACAGAGGAGGAGGAAAAGCCCAAACTGAAGGCCACAGGCCATGTCTTCCAGGTGCCCACTTTTATTTTACATTCTTGTACCATAGAAAATGTCAAGCTGCTCTAAAGTGAGTCCAGCTTCCACATGAGATGTTGGCGCCGTCGTCTTGAAGTATTAATGTATTGAATTGAGAACTTCCCGTCTTGCTCACTGACTCATGACACATTCATTAAGAAACGTTCATAGTGACACCAGAGACCAAAAACTGTTGGATAACTTACATGTAAGGTTTTGTTCAGACATTTCTTTCCAGTCTCAGTCAAACTCAAAATAAATTTGAATTTTCACACAAAAAGCGTCATTGTGCAGACTGGATGTGCAGTAACTTGACTCAAATGATGAGTATTTATTTCAAACCAACGTCTTCCTCGTAATCCTCTGCTAATGTACCTCATCCTGACTAAATGGTTGTATTTTCTTTGATGCCCATGTGTCGAAGGCTCTGCAGTACCTGCGCAAGCTGTGCAACCACCCCAGCTTGGTGTTGACTCCTCAGCATCCAGAGTTCAAACGCATCACCGAGCAGCTGGCAAGTCAGAACTCTGGTCTGCGCGACATTCAGCATGCCCCCAAACTGTCTGCACTCAAACAGGTAACGTAGCGAGAAACCCATTCTGCGGTGACGAGGTGCGTTTGTTTGCGTATAAAGTCGTTCACATCCCACTGCTCGTCTTTGTCCAGTTGTTGTTGGACTGTGGTCTTGGAAGTGGTGGAGGACCAGAGGGAGGCACTGAGGCAGTGGTCGCCCAGCATCGAGTGCTCATCTTCTGTCAGCTGAAGAGCATGCTGGACATCGTGGAGCACGATCTGCTGAGACCCAAACTGCCCACCGTCACCTACCTGAGGCTGGATGGCAGCGTGCAGGCCGGCCTGCGACACTCTATCGTCTCCAGGTCGATTGCAGTGCATACGGTCGGCTAACCTGTTGCTGTGAATGTGAACCGTCACTCAAATCGACTGTTCTGCCCGTAGGTTTAACAATGACCCATCTATTGACGTGCTTCTGCTGACCACACACGTCGGTGGTCTTGGTCTGAACCTGACGGGTGCTGACACCGTGGTGTTTGTGGAACATGACTGGAACCCGATGAGGGACCTACAGGCCATGGACCGTGCTCATAGGATAGGACAGGTACTGCTGTCGGACACGACGCGACGTGTGACCACTTTATTTGGACAAATCCTCCGAACGAATGCGCACAAAGGTAATAATGGACCCGTGGTGCTGGTTTTGTACAGAAACGGGTTGTGAACGTGTACAGGCTGATCACGCGGGGCACGCTGGAGGAGAAGATAATGGGTCTGCAGAAATTTAAGATGAGCATCGCCAACACCATCATCAGCCAAGAGAACGCCAGCCTGCAGAGCATGGGCACCGACCAGCTCCTCAACCTCTTCACTCTCGACAACGTGAGACCTGGAGGATTTCTCTGACTGGACAGATACAGTGTACAATGTTTGACTCGACTTCTTTTTGCCTCTGAATGTGTTTCAGGACGAGAAGGCGGAGAAGGGCGAGCAGGTGCCGTCGACCTCAGGGAAGGCCTCCATGAAGTCGGTGCTGGACGGCCTGGGCGAGCTGTGGGACCAGCAGCAGTACGACTCAGAGTACAACCTGGACAGCTTCATGCACTCTCTGCACTAACCACCTACAACCGCCTCCGTGTGCTGACCGAGCAGGACCTGGTCCGAGCCCGAGGAGGGAGCGCCACTGCTGCACCTGACTCTGTGGAGCCACTCCTGAGTAAATGGTTACAGGACGTGTCCCAAAGCAATAATCAAATACAGCCAAAATAAGATACACGCCCTAATGTCGTAAATCAGAATTCTCTTCCTCTCATATCCCACAATTCCATCAACAGAGCCTTTTGATGAACACCTACTGTTGGCGACAAACATCTTTAGTGTTTGTTCGATTGCCACCTCTCTGCGGTGAGGGTCATGTGATCCTTCACAGTTAAAGCACTGGATGCTGTGTTCACCTCCCCGTCAGTTGCATTACCAGAGTACAGTATTGACAACATCAGGCTCCGTTCCCCAGCTGCCCTCATCACAGTCTTAAAAGCACTGCTGCATCCACACACTCCTGTCAGCACCGGGACACCAACAATGACAAAAAGGAAATGGAGGGAGGGCTTGTGCTCTGCCCCTCTGTGCTAAATGACTTCTACTCTCCAGGTGGCACTGGTTTTTACTGTCAGGAGAATCCATTCATGTCATTGTGATGCTTCAGTGGAGAATTGATCCATGTGTTGACCAATGTAAAAAAAAAAGAAGAAAAAAAAGGCACCTGGTGTTGGAGAGCTGTGCACTTGAAGCAGCATTACAGAGACTGAAGCTGGTTCCTGAAACTTGTCACAAGTGTTTTAAAAGGATTATAGACTTGTACATATTTCTGTAATTGCTGCTTTTTGTTTATGATTGTGGAATTTTAATAAATTCTACACATCTTTGAACTACATTGTTGTTGTTTCTCTGTTTGTTTATGATGTTGGCCAGTAGATGGTGTTGTTACACATCAAATATTATTGATGAGATTACACAATGCATCTAATCGCAAGTCACCATCTGTCCCCTTTGCCCCATGTGTGTATATGTATGTACGGACCATTCACTAATATTACAGTGATTGAGTGAATATATCGCCTTATTTTGTCCATTAAGTTTTGAATTGATATTTTGACCCATCACAGCTGCCAGGTGATCAATCTACTTTGGTGTTCAAGTTTGATCAAAACAGACTAAGAACTATATGAAAGATGAGACCGGTGAAGATGAATGGAGTTATAGGTAATCAATGCACATTTTTTGTGATCCCAATGATTTTTGTAAAATGCAACATTTGAACAGCAGGAATGAAATGCTGGCCCTCTGTTAAGTCCATTCAGGGATTATTGTAAAACATGGTTTCACTTGCTCTGATTAAATGTAGAGGGCTATGGGTTCTGCGAGGATAATGAAAACAATTTCTACCAATAGAAACGACTTAAATTGACCTCCCTTTATGTGGAACCTTTAGCCTTTGTCAGTTTCATATGTCTTTAAATTGTTTCCATCGGGCAAATTTTAAAAAATGCCTATAGAAATTTTGTACTGTCGACATTTAGTACAACAAAATGTTAAGTCATTCATTTACTGAAATTATGCAACTTTTTTTTCTTCTTTTTTCCAGAACTTTCTACTTCTTAACATAGAAAAAACTGAGGTCTTAGGGCTGAAACACCTTAGTGCTCCACTCTTAAATCAGGCAATAACCCTAGATGGCAACAGCGCCCCCTGCTCTACTCTGAGGAAGCTCCCGTCTTGGCCTCCTGACACTGGCTCCCAGTAAAAAGTAGAATAGATTTTAAAAACCTACTTCTTATCTACAAGGCCCTAAGTAATCAAGCCCTGTTCTACATTAGAGAACTTATCACTGCCTACAATCCAAATAGATCCCTCCGCTCTCTAAATTCAAGCATTGAACCAGCAACCAACTGATCTGGATGCCACTTGTCAAACAACCTGCACCACCAGATCACTGAAATCTCAACGTCTCCAGGCGGATTCATCTTCTCTTTTGAGACAAAGACAGAAGCAGGAGCACGGGCTCGAACCAGCAACCGACCAATATCCGCGCCACCTGTCAAACCCTTGTGCCACCATGTCACCGAAGTGCTACACTGAAATCACAATCTGTGATCTGTGAAAAGCAGCTATTCAAATCCAATCTGGTTGGATTTCAACAGAAGACTTTAAAACAAGCATGGTGGACTCGAACCAGCAACCGACTCATTTTCAATCTCAGAGGAAATTGGCCACACCTGTGACGTTTGTGTATGTGTTCCTCTGCCACTTGTGGAGCCAGTTTTCCAAACCTTTACAATAAATGCACCAGAATGTCCTCAGAAGAGTGGAACAACAAATATGTTTGTGTCAAAGTGACAGAAAGTGTGTACCGGAGCGACAAAGGTGTGAAAAGGGCGAGAGACAAGCAGTTTGTATTAGAGAGGGAGATGAAATCAACATGTTTTCCGAGCAGATTACAAAGCCGGCAAGTCTCGAGCCTTTTGTGCACCTTCCTGTCTGTGTTTCTACCCCTGCCTTTCATTTGATTCCACACACTGAACCTTTAATTTAGTCCCAGTCATTTTGAATGTATGTCCTGAATAAATAAATGAAAATATATCTCAAATATTTCTGAGGGGAAAAAATGATAACCTTGGTAACGTCAATTTGGTTGTTGGCGTAAGAGACATCAATTACCTTTGGGAATCAGCCCTGATTCTGACTGTGGCCGTTCCAGCTGTTATAAACACAATCACAATAAACACTGAAATTATAACATTTATTAACAAAGTAATAGTTATTTTACAACAACATCACTGAGTCATTAACACTATCATAATCCAACTATACATACATTACAAAATAACACAAGGAAACATGGAGTGTGTGTGTGTAAATATAGGGAGGTGGGGGTGGAGAGAGAGAGGGGGGATTGGGGTGGAGTCACCTGGGTGACGTCACTACGTAAAGCAAAATGGCGGGAAGCGGCGTCCCTCCTTCGCCAGAGCCAAGATGGTGGTATCTTCACTGAGGTGTAGAGGAGAAGAACAATAACAGGAGAGAGAATTCTGTGCTGGGATCTCGTCCTGTCCCCCGTTAAACCTGGAGGTCCCTCAGTAAACACTACGTTCACTAACGTACGAGTCCAAAACACACGCGATCTCACAGGTGTACCGGGCCGTTGGAGGTGCGGGCTTCCGGTCTCGAACTGTTGGTGCCTTGGACGGTGATGACGGGGTTTTTCGATCCCTCAGGCCTGAAAATGGCTGCGCCGGGATGCGCCCCCCGAAACCCCCGGCGTTTGGCGGAGGAAGGTTCGTCCTTTCGGCTCTCGACGACTTCTACGACCGGGACGTCTCTCGACGATGGCGGGGAAGCCCACCGCGCGGAAAGGTACGGTGGTCCGTTTATACTCACGTGGGTGTGCGCGTCCTCGCGGCTGATGGAAGCTCAGCTCGCGATTCTGGGTCTCAACTTCAGCCCTGGACGCTGAAATGGGTGGAGTTGGTCTCGCGATGTTGGGTTGGGGGGGGGGGGGGGGGAAAGGGGAGGGTGTGGGGGGGGGGTGAAACTGGACAGATGGTTAAAGATGGAGGGTCTGCGGTGGTCCCTCTTGGTTAGTCAAAGGATAAACTTGTGTTCTCCTTTTTCTTGCTGACTGGCGGACACGCACGGCTGTATTTATATGGCTTGGATGACGTCACCGGGGTTCCCTGCTGGGTGTGTCCGGTCTCAGCCAATGGCGGCGCAGAGTTCACGTTCTACGTCACTCTCAGGTGTGAATGAGAGGGGGAGAGAGATCTTACCCTCGCGTTTGGGCGGGTGACTTGCACACGAAGGATGTGTGCTGCAGTGAGTGATGCAGACGAGTCGGGGTTCCCGTGGGGATGAAAGGCAGGTTTCACCTGGACCCGATGCTTTGATCCCCGGATGCCACCCCCCCCCCCCCCCCCCCCCCCCCCCCGTCAGGCCCCCACGGGGGGTTGGTG